>PVIC010009542.1:0-45377 GCA_004025085.1 Thryonomys swinderianus
ACGCCCATAAGCTGGTAATAATAACATCACCTACCTCACAACACTAGTTGCAGGCATATACAGTAATGACCAGTGGTGTTAGCTTTTATTATTAGCCATAGCAAATCTTTAAATTTGGAACCATAAAACACACCACTAGTAAAGTCTTGCTGATAATCTATTTTAACATTCCAGCAATTCATAAATTTCTTTTACAACAGCTTAATTCATAAGGATTTCATGCTGTCAGTAATATTAAGGAGAACAGTTTCCTCCTAAAATCCAGCATTAACTTGTTATCCTCCAGTGGCTCAAACAGAGAAAGAATAATTTTTCCTTTGTAATATGCATCAGAAGTAAACAGAGTTCACAAGGGAAGCTGGGAACCCATGCATTTCTTTCTTCATTGTAAGTTTTAAACTGTAAACTTTTAAAATCATGTTAAGAATCTTACTAAAAACCTGTTTAGTTTTTAATGTATCCATTGGTATTTGGCTGCGGAGTCCCACTGGGAAACTAGAGGTCTTGTATCCTCCTGTGGCCAGCACGGGAGACCCAGAGGGACCATCGGCACAATGTATCATCAGTGCAGCACTGCCAGAAGACAACACATCTTGGTGGTTTAGGATTTGCTCTGCGGTCCCAGCACACGGAGCCTAGGGGAAATCCCTGTGGCAATATTTCTAGAATGTACCTGGTAAGGAACAGGACATGTGTGACTCAGTAAGGGAAAGCAGAAAATGTCCATCGTGTCTTCCGCTTCGCCAGCACTTTCAGACCCTTCCGGCCTTGGATGGACGCAGCAGGCAAGAGAACACCTCGCAAGTGTGCACTCCAGGACGCTGGACAAACACGACTCCACTTACCAAAGAGGCTTCTTTCTGCTCCTCCCCAAATACCATCCCCAGGAGCATGTAAAAAGAATATTTTGCCTTCACCTTAACATAGGCTAGTTCAAGGATCAGGGATGGTGCGATTGATTCTGAGCTCACACAAGTGCTCTCCGCTCAGATCTGAGCTGTCCCTACACCCGCCCCGTGTGATCTAGGGCAGCTCCGTCCGCTGTCACCCAGTGACTGGAAAGAAGAGCTGCAGCCTTACCAGGGGCAACGCCCTGAGCGAGGGGCTCCGCCTCCAGGTTCGCAGAGCCCCTTCGGGAGCAAAAGTAAACACACAAACAAACGAATGACATCATTCGTTACAGAGTAAGTACAAGGAAGGTAAAGAGTAACCCTTCTCACAGATCCTGTACAGCCCCAAGTACTACGTTCCTTCTTCCCACGGAAAAGCAGTAAAGAAACCCAAATGTGGAACAACGTCATAAGCATGGAAGTTAAGTTCGATCTTGGGTTTTGTTTTTTGCTGAGCCTGCAATGAAAGATATAATAATTCAGTTTATCCTGATGGAATATTCGCCATGTAACTTAGAATGATGTATTAGATTTTTTCTTTTTCTATTAAAAAGAAAAACCTCTGGGTAATCAACTTTTATTTTCAATTAAAGTGTCCCTGATATTAAATTTCACAAACTAGGTTTTAATGAAAATATACTACCTCGCATGTATTTTTTCCACTACAGGGCCACAGCTGATGAGAAGGTTAAACAAGCTCACTGCAGTCCACTTTCTTCTCAAATTTCTAATTCTAAGTGACTTCACATTTCAATGAAAACCATTCATTCATCCTTCCAGCAGCATTTACTACTTTTTAATGTCTCAATAAATATAATAAACAGGTCTTAAAATTCTATATCCCATGTGAGGAAAACACTTAACAAAAAGCTTTAAAAACGGTGGGGAGGAGAGGAGTATGGTGCAGCAATTTCTAAGCGACCCCTGTAAACTTCAGAGTCATAAAGAAACCAGACACCAGAAAACCCAGTGGTGGAAAACAAACCAACACTGCTCACACTGAATGCAATTTTTTGAAAATATTACAAAAATAAACAAATGATTATGGATCGACTTTCTTATGGTAATTAATAGTCCAGTGAAAAAGCTTGTGTTTGCAAGAATGAAACCAGAAACTCGAGGTAGAAAGACCTGGAGTTTGTAATCTACAGCTTGTTTGGTAGAAAATTTTCATATGAGAAACATTACTCAGTGGCAGCCCAGCAGGGAAAGGACTGCTAGATGTGTAGGTTATCCAAACATGTGTAAAAAGTCACCATAAAACAATCTTTCAAAGCGCTTTGGATTCAGAAAGGAGAGTTCCAGGTTTTTAAAACAGCACTCTTATGCTTTTTACTCATGACTAGAAAATAGACTAACTCTCAGAAAACCTAAAATCTCAAAGGAAGAAACAGAAGCCTCTGTCTGGATCTCTAGCTAGCCTCTCTCCCGGTCCCCCCAGGACTCGTCTCCAGACGAAGCCAAGCCCTGTCTCAGCGTCCACTTTTGTGCCACCCGGAGTCCCAAGCGTCGCACAGAGAGCGGCTGACTCAAACAGCACGATGTTTAAGAAACCACACAATCGCCGGAGACCTCAGCCTTTCAAGTTTCCAAAACAAACTGCCCTCCTTACAGATAAAACATAGTTCAAAGACAAAGCCACGTTCAACTTCTAAGAGCTGCTAATATAAATAATTCTCATATTTATCTTCATTCAGAAAGCAGAAAGGGAGGGCAGGCCCATGCTAAACTCAGCATTTCAATAACACTGGTTGATATCCTCCCCTTGAACTAAAACTCCATTTCTCCCCTCGTCTCCTACCCTGAGTCCCTCAGAAGCAAGAGCTCTTACTTACATTCTGTTCCTTCCTTTCTCTCTGGGCAAGTGCTTGTCGTCAAAGCCATTCAAGATGATCAAGGAAGAATAAAACCTCTTAAGGCTCTCTCCTGCTGGTTCCCCATGCTCTAAATTTCAACTAAATCTAAAACCTATGGGCTTAGCTCATTTCTAAGAAATTCAGGATGAGGACAGCTAAGGTTGAGTGCTTAATATAGAGGGTCTTGTGTACTTAACTCATTTCACAGCCTTTGATGAAGAGGAAAGAGATCCCAAGTTACCTCTCCAGGATTTTTCAGCCATAGCAGAACTGGGATTCAAATGGATCTTGGTCAGCTCAGGCTGCCATAACTAAAAACGGGGGGGGGGGGGGGGGGGCGGGGTTTTGAAACGATGGAAGTTTCATTTTCTCATTGTCCTGAAGGCTTGAAGTCCAGCACCAACGCGCTGCAGACTGAATCCCTGGGGAGGGCAGGATTCTGGTCGTAGGTGGTTGCGGTATGGCTGAGCCAACACTCAGCAAGGACGAACCTTTTAGAGCTTTCCGTGACATGGCCTCAGCCTGGCTGGGCGACCTAGTGAGGCACTGTCTCAAAAGTCACAAACTGGGCTGGAGGGTTAGCTCAGCGGTTCCAGTGCTTGCCTTGCAAGCACAAGGCCCTGAGTTCGATCCCGGTAACCACATACAATGCTGGGCGTGGAGACTCACGCCCACCAGCAATCAATACCGCATACCACAGTGCCGGGCGTGGTGGCTCACACCTGTAATCCCAGCACTTGGGAGACAGAGACAGGAAGATTGCTGAGTTCGAGGCTTGCCTGGACTACATAGTGAGCTCAGGGCCAGCCTCAACTACAAAGTGAGACCCTGTCTCAAAAAAAAAAAAAAAAAAAGTCACAAACTTTGCTCAGGACAAAAACAAGGACAGGCAGAGTGTGAACTGAAAGCACATATCCCTAAAGTCCGTGTAATGATGGCCCTGTTCATTTCCCGTGTGGTCTCTGAGCAACAGCTAACCTAGAAAAGAGACAGCTCCTTTTGCGCCCATTTTACATGTACTCACAACTTGTTTGTGGTAAACGTAGCCCAGGTTGCCTTTTCTGTCAATATTTCAGTTGCCTTTGCGTGGTCCAATCCAGAACAAGCAATTACTCCATTTATAATTTTTGTAAAAGTCTTTCCTTACTTAATTCACATATGTGAAAACAATTCACAATTTCTTTTCTCTAAAAAACAGTCACTAAGTAAACTGGAGAGACTGTTTAAAATAACAAAGTCAGAAATGGAATGTGCTAAATTTATATTTTCTAATGTCTTCATAACTCTGAAACACAAAACAAATGGTGACCAAAAGCACTGCCTCCTCGTGCCATATTCTTGTCTTCTTAGGTCATACATGCCCTTGTCTGTTCTAAGCTAACACAATCCACAGAGCAGACAGAGCCGAACTCGGAGTCTAAGGAAATGGTCACCCAGTCTGGACTTATTCAGTTAATATTCTAGGCAGGCTTAATCTAGAAGCCGAAATTCCTTCCAATGTAAAACAGAGATGAACTGTCCTGCTTTGCACTGCTTTACACAATGGCTAGTCACAGTGCTAGGAGGAAGAAGCAAGAAAGAAGTTAATTTCATCTTCCTTCATACCACAGAGAAGGACCATAGAAGAGATCACACTGCTTACCTACAGTGTTTCTCCTTTTTTTTTTTTTTTTTTTTTGAGACAGGGTCTCGCTTTATAGTTCAGGCTGGCCCTGAGCTCACTATGCAGCCCAGGCAAGCCTCACACTCAGCAATTCTCCTGCCTCTGCCTCCCGAGTGCTGGGATGACAGGCGTGAGCCACCACGCCCAGCACTGTGGTATATGGTATTGATTGCTGGTGGGCGTGAGTCTCCACGCCCAGCATTGTATGTGGTTACCAGGATCGAACTCAGGACCTTGTGCTTGCAAGGCAGGTGTCAGAACTACGGAGCTAAATCTCCGGCCCTGTTTCTCCTTTTTTTTTTTTTTTTTTGAGACAGGGTCTCACTTTGTAGTTCAGGCTGGCTCTGAGCTCACTATGTAGTCCAGGCAAGCCTTGAACTCAGCAATCCTCCTGTCTCTGCCTCCCAAGTGCTGGGATTACAGGCATGAGCCACCACGCCTGGCACTGTTTCTCCTTTTAATACCTGTCACCTTAAGTGATTCTTTCCTAGACAATTACCAGGATAATGATTCTAGTTTCCAAGCTCCTTTGGAAAAGATCAAGACAAATTAAATAATAGCAAGATGGCACCCGATCCAGCGAGATATTGCAACTAACAGACTGAGGTTGCACTAGAATTTGATTTAAATTCATAAACATATATTTTATCCTTGTAAGGTAAGCTTAAATATATGTCTGTATAGGCTCTGAGATTTAGCTCAGTGGTTCCAGTGCCTGCCTAGCAAATGCAAGGTCCCTGGTTCGATCCCAGTAACCACATACAATAATACAGGGTGTGGTGACTCACGCCCACCAGCCATCAATACCACATACCACAGTGCCTGGTATGGTGGCTCACGCCTGTCATCCCAGCACTCGGGAGGCAGAGGCAGGAGGATTGCTGAGTTAGAGGCTTGTCTGGGCTACATAGTGAGCTCAGGGCCAGCTTGAACCACAAAGCAAGACCCTATCTCAAAAAAAAAATATATATATATACACATATATGCATGTGTATATATACATGTATGTGTATTTAATTTTTGTATTACTACACATTTGTGATATACATTTACATTTGTGCAAAAAGTGTTTGAAAAAGCAGTCCTTATGCATAGTGAGCAAAGAGTTTAATATTTATAATTTTAATAACTATATAAATTCTATTTTGATAAAATGCTTGTTAGTTTATATCCATTTCATTTGAAGAAACATGCTTTTGGTAAATCATGCTTTAACAAGGGAGAAATTTCAATTAGGGCATAATGGAACATTCACTGGCCCCAAGTCCACAATTCAGTTGACTAAAGACAGGACAGGACATTTTCTTTTTCTTCAAAATATAGAAAAGAATCAGGGCCTTTAATACACTGGGAGGGCCATCCCTTCAGGGACCAAAAGCTGATTTCTATGGCTGGGCGATAAAACCCATATTAGGCATCTCTTGTTATAATCTCTACAGCCTGCTCTACAGTATGTGTGCAGAGGGATGGAATAGTACATGCAAACCAGGCAAAGCTTCAGAAGAAGGGCAGCCACTGTCCCGCTGACAAAGTCCTCACCTGGGGGGTGGTGCCCCGCTCTGTGTCTGGGGACTATACAGCAGAGGCATTCCATGCCAACCGCTCGGCTGTTCCTATCCAAATCAATAACTGAGGTCTTTTGTTTAGCACACTAATGTCTAAAGGCAGCTGTCACTGGTGAAGCCAGGAATCGAAGTGTGTGCGTAAGATCTCTTAGAGAGTTTCCAGCCAGATCCTCTTTGCATAGTCGTGAGGCTGGATAGGTAAGAGCATAACATTGTAGGAGAGGTTGCAGCCAGGACCTTTAGGAAGCTGCCCGACGCTCAGGACCTCTGCAGTGCTGGACCCACACATGGGCTGAGCTGGATTTCGACATGTCTAGTCCAAACTCTAAGAACAAAGATTCCTACCTCTGTGATGTGTGTGCACCTCCATGTGCAAACCTTTCAGATAAAAGGGCAGTGTGAGGACCCACAGGACAGAGGGCCAAGAGCCTCAACTTTATAAACCAGGTTCTTCAAACAGATTCATTCTCAGTGAGCAATAAATACGTGTTTGGTAAATACTGATGTTATGTGAGAGGCTTAGATCTGACACTTGCTTCAGTTTGATCCGGTAGTAGAGTGACCATTGTACTGAGGTGCCTACAAAATGTCCACTTTTCACTTGCTATCCGGGCGACACTGTTAACAGCACCTGACCAGTCTCTAAAAAAGTACTTCAACATGGCTCCTTGGGCCAGGGGATAAAGCTGAGCCTTACAGAATTTGAAATTCTGTCTGCAGCTCCTGCTGTCTCAAACAATGGACCTAAGATTTGTGAATACCACACTGATCCCAGAAACGTGATCGAATTCTGCACACACACAAAAATACCAATTTATCTCCCAAAACTAAACTGACATTACAAAACTGCTGGGCCCATGCATAAAATCAACTTCTGTAAGTAACAGGCTACATCATTGAACCAACCTTTCCTCCAATAACAAGTAAAGATGCTAGAAAAGATGTATGTGTTAACTACCCTGAAGGCAGCACAGAGGTGACAACTAGCAAGGAACTATCACGGTCCATAAAAGAAGAGCAAGAAGTGGGGGAAGTGACCCAGCTCGGGGGTGTTTTTGTCCCCAGGCCTTTGGAAGTCCGCACAAATCTGAACCTTCTGTTCTGTTGACGGGGTTGTGGGGCGAGGGGCCAAACAGGAAAACCCAGAGCCTTCCAGAAGTATTCAGACCCTCCCTCTCCACAGCGAACTGGTGCTCAGAGGGCTACAGAGTCCAGACTATCGGAAATGAGTCCATGCAGCCAAAGAGCATGAAGAGTGACCTGAAGAGTCCTCCGAGCTGGACCCAAGGTGATCTGCAACCTGCAGTCCCCCAGGTCCTGGCACCAAAAGGGGCAAACGGGTCCTGGAAGGCGCTGTAGTAAGCTGGTTTGAACTTCTGACACCTAGAACCCACACCTTACACAATCACCCGTCTAAAAGGTATGCCAAATTCAACTACAGGCTTTCCTGCAGGTTTGCAAGGAAGAAGAAAATAACAAATGCAGCAAACACAAGCGAGGCATCCCCCAGAATGAACTGTGTGTGCAAAAGGGGATAGCGAAGGTAAGAACTGGCGGAATCCAGCAGCGCGTCCACCTGAACTGGACCTCGGCAGGGCCGAAGAGTGGCCCAGTGGGCGAGGGAAGCTGTGGGGCATCGCAGATAGACGTTTGGCTCTGGAGCTGCCAGCGGCGGTCACAGCCAAACCACAACCTTGGGGAGTGACACAGAACAAGCCCACTTCGCACAGGCCCAGGAGCAAGCCCGGCCTGCTCCGTGAGTGAGGGGCACGGCGTGGAAAGCAACGTCGGACCACTCGCACATCTCAGCTCGCTCACCTTTCCCACGACACCGGAGGTCTGCGCACACTGTGGCCGCTCTGGCATCCCAAGTCAACACTGTTTGTGCTTCTGGGGGTTTCCCTGTGGAGGCCCCTCTCCAGAGAAGCGAAGCTTCCTCCCGAGGTCACAAGTGGGCCCCACATGGAACTCAGGGCTCAGACAATACAAGCGAGCACAAGGGGACTTTGTCCTCAGAAATCATGACCGCTGCCTTCTGCAGGCTTTGAAGGCGGCTGCTTCGGAGAAGACGGTGCACCGAGTTTCAAAGGGACCCAGGCAATCACTTCCCATCCTCCTGGGATAAAGTTTATGCACAACTCTGTGTGACCCTCTAGCGACTGACATTCATGCCATGTTCTTGTGCGCGTTGCATGTTAAGCAAGCAAATTTTCAATGAACTCTTGCTGGCTGTGCCACAGACACAGCTGTCAGGCGGGCTCCTTTGTTCATAAGGTTCTCATTATTAGCTCAACCCGAGCTGAATATTTGACTGAAGGGAAGGACCATATCATTATTTTCAGATTTCATTCTATGACTTAACAGGGCTACATCTGCCAGGGTTAGAAACACCAAGTACTTCTCGGCGCCAGCCTTGGCGGTGTCTTCTGGGACTATTAGCCGAAATGTTTCAGCTTGAGGACGTCTCCTCACCATCAAAACAATTTAATAAAAACTTATATTATGATTAAGAGTTGCTCATCAATTGACAGAGCACACGCCACTCTTGTGCTATTTATGAATTACTCCACACAAGATTTTTGGCCTAACAAATAGAATCCACATTCATAAAGAGGGAAGCTAGAAAGCCAGTTGAATGTTTTCATGATTTATAAGGTCTGTATTATACTTGAAACCATATTTCTTTAATAGGTAGACTGGCATTCCATTGGACAATTCAATCTGCTTTAAATCTATTGTAAGGCTCTAGGCATCTTAAGGGACATTCAGAATATAAATTTAATTCCACTATGCACCGTTGAGTGATATTTCTCAGGACAGATGCAATGAGGGGAACTCACACTGGAATTCGTGTCAATGCAGGGTAGAACTCAAGTATTAAAATATTGACACTAAATCCATTTAGAAAATGTTAGAAACCACCCTAATCCCAAACGCAGAAAGTATGTCATAAGCATATTTAAAATTGCAAGTGAAAATGACAACATAAAAGAAATAATGAAAGATCATAATGTTAGTGCTTCTATACATATGGATACCATCCATAATAAAAACTGGCAAAAATGATCTGAAATCATCTTTGGTGGTCAGCAGAAAAAAGATACTTCAATCCCTCCATAGTAGAACAACTCAGAGGTTTAGACTGTAGAGTTGTCCTAAGTAAGGAGAAGAAGAGGGACTGGTTTTCTACCCTAAAGAGTTAGATAGAATAAATTTGCTTTAGTTTTTCAGTATCTTGGACCATGAGGACTAAAAGAATGCCTCAAAGACATCTGAGGTGAACAGCCCTTTGGTATCCTGAGAACGTATTTTCAGCTCATCACTAAACATGGCAATCGAGTTTACTCTTTGAAATCTCTACTCGTAAGAATGTCCATAAACTGACAATAGAAACAGGCTGCCCTGTAACTCTCACGCTGGCTGGAACTGACCATTTTAAGTTACTGTCTCTTCTTATATTAGTTCATCAAGCTCCTAAGTCTCAAGCCTCAACCAGCTTTTCTTTCCCACAGAGAATCTCCCACACTATTTTCAGAGACACCCACTCTCTGGGTGGCTAGTATGTGCCAAGAACTCTTTGAGTGTAATAACCACAAATACAAACTCTGGATAAGGTCAAATGTGCTCTATAGCGCATAGTAGGACTGTTATGCTATAAAAATTATTTACTCATGACAGGTTAAATGTACCTGCAATGGACCGAATGAACATTTGTGTTTCCCCAGTGTGTAGGTTGCGATCGTGACCCTCAAGGTGACAGCGGGAGGATGTGGCTCTTTGGAAAGTGGTTAGATGTGAGAGGGAGACCCTCGGGAACGGGATCAGTGCCCTCATGGAGGAGACCACGAGAGTGCTCTTCGTGCTCTTTGCCTCTTTCTGCCACGTGAGAGCAGCAGGAGAGAGTGTCATCCACAGCCAAAAAGAGAGTACTGGCCAGAACCCACCCACGCTACCGCCCCGAGCAGAGGCTCCCAGCCTCTTTTAGAAAAAATAAATGTGTATGGCTTAACAGCCATCCCGTATTTCGTATTCCACGATAGCAGAAAAATAATCTCACATGAAAAATAGGCCCTTAGCAAGGTACAGCACGAAAGAAATAGTAACCTTCCCAGAAAATTGAAAGAGAAAGTTTGGTAGCACATGTGGGAAATACACTACTCTCAATAAACACACATAAGTCTGAAATGTATTTGTGACCAAACATAATACCGTTCTGCCCAAATTTTGGCATTCACAGCCCAGCTTTTATTTTCCCACTTACCATGTTGTATGTCTTTCATATCTAAATGGAGACTAGACATAAGTATTCCAACTGCTTGCGATCTTTTGTTGCTTAACAATTTGACAACCTGCTCAAGAAAGAAAGAAAAAGGAGGAAATGTTAACTTTAACCTCAATATACATAAGAAGATATTTTTAAAATTCTAAATGAAAAACATAAAATAAAATACCTATGGCATTAAAGTATCCAGAATAGTTTTTGTTTGTTTGTTTGTTTCAAGAGAGCTTTTGGCTATCTATAATAAATCTTCAAAATCTACCATCTTTCTCTCGGTATTTAACATCAGCCTCCAAATCACAGACTTTATCAATCTTGTATGAATCTGATCTACCAACAAGTAAAATTTCTAATAGTCTAGGAAGCCAGTCTGGTCTCTGTGAAATGACAATGACACACTGGATCTTTTGCAGCCCATGATTTAAAAGCAGTCTGGTTTTAACACAGACCTTTGAAAACTTAGTCAATAAGTGAAGGGAAAAATAAGAATATGCACCAGAGATCTGCTAGGCCTGATCAGTGGTACCCTAAGAGGGATGTGCTTTAATCGGGGTCATTTAGAAGGCTCACTATTTTACTGGCAGTTTCTCCTGTTCTGCATTTGACCCACATTCTGTGGCAAACTTTCCAACTAATTAATAGGGAAGTACACGCATCCAAGTGAAAGGGCTGCATCCGCTCAGACTCAAGTCTGGCTGTCCAGAGCATCTGGGATGGTTGGCACACACATCCCAGGAGGTCTGGAGGCAGAGGTGGGCACGCTGCTAGAGAATGGTGACACTTAAACCCTCTTGGCTCCCGACACTGACGTGCCACCCATAAATCTCGTTATGAAGCTCCTATCCCAGGTCTCAGTTCTCGAGGGACAGGGATTTCTATTTACTCTCTGTGTTTTGTTTGAAATCTACTTAGAAAAACATTGGAGGAAAAGGAAAGAAAAGTGGTTATGGTCAAATTACCAGAAGTGACAGCTGCCACCTTTGTTGATCTTGTCTTCCTTTTTGGTTTAAGGTGGTTCAACCAGGGAACTAATAGAATAATCATACCCAGCTGCCACATGAATTCGCAGAATAAAATAATAGTCTTAATAGTAATAATAGCATTCTGAGTCCCCTCACGGGTACGGAGATGGGAAATAAAACAAAACACTTTTAGAAGGACCAACCGTAAAACCTGCCCAGCTGTTTCTCAAGGTTTCCAGGGGTAAAGGACAATAATACCTCACAAAGGGAGAGAAATTACATATTAAATTTAATTCTAAATTTGCTCTTTACACATTTTATTAAATTTCATCTAGAAAATTTAGCATACAGGACTGGAGATTTAGCTCAGTGTTTCCGGCACCTGCCTCGCAAGCGCAAAGTCCTGAGTTCAATCCCGGTCACCACATACAATACTAAGTGTGGTGACTTACGCCCACCAGGAATCAATACCACATACCACAACTCCCGCTCTGGAGCTCCTCCTGGTCCTTTCCAATCCTTTCAAAAGTGAATTATTCCAAGTTCACCTGTATTGGCATGTCCCAGAGTCCAAATTTCTGCACCCTATTCTCTCTATGATCTATAATTTCTCCCGTATGGATCCACGCACCTGCATCCTACTTTCCTAAGTGGTTAGCTCCACTTAAACTACCCACATCAATCTCCATTTGATGAGTCCAAGTTGAAACGCCTGTCATTGCCCCTGAAAACCTGCAGCTGGCTTCTCCTCCTCCGTTCCACATGTGGAGGAAAAGGTACCGTCATCCTCCGTCCACGCAGCAAGGCCAGAAACCTAGAAATCAACCCAGACTCCTGCCTCCTTGGTACCTGCACATTCTATCTAACTCTCCAGTCCAGACAATGGTAATTCCTCTGTGTCCTTAAAAACCACCCTGGCTCCTCTCTCATCAGTATACAGTTTTATATTATTTACTGCACAGATAAATGCAAAAAAGATTTCTAATTCGCCTTCTAAAAATCTAGTCTGGTGTTTCTCCAACTGTGTTCCTAGCTCAGAGGGTATCATCATCGCCATCCAGAAAATTATTAAAGATCCAAATTCGCAGGCACAGTACCACACCCTTCACATCAACACATGTGCAGGAGCGGCCTTCGGCTTGCATTCCAGAGCACTCCGAGGGGTTCCAGAGCCCCTGATCCTGTTTTAGCCTTTTTTGTCCACTCTCCAAACTTCTGTTCACACAAGCTCTCTGAAACTGCTGCTATTACATGCTGTTTCTTCATGTTTAACATTTATTCTTTAAACACGAGTAGCTTAAGGGTTAAGTCTTTAAAAGAATCATATAAAATGCTTCACAGTTCATAAAAGTTGCTTGTTCTACTATATTTTTAATGCCCTCGATTAACAAGTGCATTTAATATTTCAATACCTAGGATAATGGCTGGAGTGACAATTATCCACCACCTATCAAGTCCTCTATGCAGGAGGGGCAGAGGCCTAATCAAGAGACGGGTGCCACCCTACCCCAGCACAACTCAACCTTTCTGTGATGAGCTGCTGCCTCGTGTCCTTTTCTCCAGTGTCTTGGGTAACTGCAACTGGAAGCTATCCAACTAAAAGGCTTTTAAAATCCAGTGTACACAGATACAGTGGAGAAGAAAGAATAGACTAAATATAGACCTTAGATCATTTGGCCGAAAAACACAAAACGCAGAATTAACAGATCTGAAATTCACAGAACTGGGTTCTAATCAGGAGAAAAAGAGATTGTTTTGGGTCTTCCTCAAGTCACCTCAGGCTCAGTGAATTCTCTGAAGGACGTTATCTTACACTTCCCCGGGAGACAAGGTACAGGGATTAAGAGCGCAGAATCTGCAAGATTAAGGAGCGTATCTCAAACTTCAACTCTACCAGTACTGCCTGGGATCTTTTAAAAACCCAGACACTGAGGCTTAAGTGTGAAGGGAGCTGAGCTTTTGCCTCCAACAAGCTCCCAGAGGGTTCCAGTGCTCATTGCACACACCGCGAGGGGCCATGCTTCTCAGCTGGCTTCCTGGTGCGTCCAGAAAAGCTGCCGCAGGGCTCGAAAGCCTCAGACCCCTCACCGGGGGGCAGCGCGTCAACTTCCAGGGGCTGCACTGGATGGTCAGCACCCTTGTGCACAGGGCTTTCTCGGGAACACGTAGCCTGAGGGGGCTCAGCAGGCTTGCTCAGAGGGGGAGGGATGAGAGGTCAGATACAAAAGCGATGCATGGCTGGCAGCTTTCACCTTGAACTGACTCAATCCACCAAAGAACTGGCACATTCATGAGTGCATGTAATTCTTCAGGAGAATGACTGCTCTTCCCTTCCTTCATGTTAAAAAAAAAAAAAATCAGACCCTTTTTGGCTCTGAGAAGCTTTTCAGTGGTTAGAAGTGGCTTTTCCATTTAATTTTATTTCTACATTCTCTGTAAGCAGTGAGACATTTCCTTCGACCGGATGCAACAATGGGCCATGGAAGACCCAAAGCAAGATGTTCATCCTTGGTCACAACTTTTAGGACCTTCTAATTCACACAAGGATCAGTGTGAGCAGAAACTGAGCAAATGTAGAAATTTTACAATAGCCTGGTGGAGTAGTACTTTGGCCACTGAATCTAAATTTGCAGGTCTTTGTTTTGGAGGGGTTTTTTTCTAGTCTTATACATATATTATATATTTTTATGTAGCACATAATATATATTATTTTATTACAGTATCAGAAAGAAAACACACTTTATTTCTATCAGGCAGTACTAAGTCAAGAAGATCTGGTATGTGTTGTGGGAGAGGCTGAACAGAGGATCTGAAGTTCAAGGCTAGCCTAGGGAACTAAGTGAGATTCCATCTCAAACGGAAAAAAAAAAAAGAAAAATCTAAAACTTACATAAAAAAACCACTCATTTGGCTTAAATCTACCTTCTTTATTTAAGTTCAAAATTCAACTGAAATAAGTAAAAGAAGGTAAAGATGATATCTATGTCCAAGATCCCTTTGCTATTGAATAGACTTCCTGACTGTTAAAAACAAAACAAAACACCACCTATACGCTAAATTTATCTCCATTAGCATAAGCGTTAACAAGGCAGAAATACTCTTAGAGCAACAATGCATTACAGATGCCAGACCTTGAGAGCCTCCCTGAAGCCGAGGAAGAATCTGTGCCTCCCATCACATGACACTGCTCCACAGAATGAAACCACTACAAATGCAAATCACTCCCCTCCAAACTACGTTTGAGTTTATTATCAAACAGGGCTCACATTACTTGACAATTACAAACTAACCTACATGAACCTATTTATATTAATTAAAATAATTCCTTGTACTATTTATAGAAATTATATCCAACTACTTTAATATTAATTTCAGCACAGAAAGAGAAGAACATAAATAATCCATTGTAATGTCATCAGTCAAGGACAACCCCTGCTCGTGACATATTTCCATATCTTTAATAAAAGCTATGCTACATTATCCCCCTGTAGCAGAACACGCCCCTCTGAAGCATGGCCCATTGGATCTGATGCTCTGGATGGAACCTTATGTCACCATGCCACAAACTGTAGTTAAAACTTTCTGACACGTCCAACAGTCTTTTTTCTCTCCTCCTATGCCAAGTCCTCCATCTTTACTTTCTTGTTTTCCCTAAACTTTTATCCTTTCCACAATATCATTTCATCCATTTTTTATATCTTTCCTTGATAATAAATTTCAGTTCTTTAGCTGGTTACTTCTCCAAATATTTCCAAATTGGACTAATTTTCTCTTTGACCCTTCTTGTCACCTCTCCTATGTGTGTTCCAACCAAGGCTTTCTCCTGCCCATTTCTTATTGTTTTTCTCAGCCTCCTACTGAGTACATCCATGGCTCTAGGCAATGACTTCACCTTTCTACATCTCCTGTCCAGCTCATTCTTCTGATCTACCATTCCAGGTCTCAGTCCACCTCCTGGGTGCTTCCATGGAGTGGCCTTTCACTCAAGGTGACCAAATTCTACCCACTTGCATTCTGCAAATTGTAGGACCATTGTGGCAAACAGCACACTTAAGAACCTAGGCCACAAAATCCTCTTCATCCTTTAACAACAGAATTTCAGGATTTTAACTGGATATCACAGCTGGACTATGAACATAGCATCTTCCCCAATTTATGTTTCACTTCTTTATAGCTATGTAAGTTAGAGACAATAGAATGCAGGGAGCACGGGTTAGTTTTCCTTTACTATAACAAATACTTGATCAACTTATAAAAGAAAATATTTATTTTGGTTCACTTTTAGAGATTTCCATCCAAGAGTCGATGGCCTAATGGTTAGGCCTGTGGTGAGGTAGCACATCCTAGCAGGTGCACACAGCACAGGAAACCCACTATCTGATGGCTGGAAAGTAAAAGGAAGAAGACAGAGCCCACTGTCCCCTCCAGCCCTCATTGGCCTAAGGATGACGGCACCAAGCCTCCCATTTCAATCTCCCAACACTGGAGACCAAGCCTTTAGTGCACCTGATAAAGCGCAGCCTCCAGGAGGCGTCTTGTTGCTCTCTATGTCCCTTCTGTCAGGCTTGAAGGCAAAATTACAGAAATGGACCTGCCCTCAGCCATAACTCCACTCCCTGAAGATGAAGTAATCGCAAAGCTGGGGAATAAATCTAGGGACGCCATGATAGAATAAAGCCACTGGAGCTTATCGGACACTCACTTACCTAGACTTGTTTGAAAGAAAAAGTTAAGTCATTTGTAACAGTGACAATCAAACCAACATTCCAACAAATACATCTGCTCGGCACCAGGTGCTGCACTGAATCTGGGAGCAAAGCACAGGTGGCCACCAGCAAGAAGAGACTCACACAGCTCTACTTCACAATCCTCACATCTCCGCTCAGCAGGACGGGGACCTTTGCTTCACTCTTCCTCTTTGAGTTCCTGCATCCAGCCACACAGCAACCTCCCTGAGGTTTCCTTATCTTTCTGTCCTCTCCTTCATACCACCCTGGTGAAGTTCTGCCCACCTCTCACCAGAGGTGCAGGCCAACTGGCCTTCTGTCACTAGGATCCCGGCCCTGCTCTCAGCCTTCATGCTGTCTCTCCTCTTTAACAGAATCTTAGTGGGCTCTTGTAGTTCTGCTCTACTTTCTTCTGCCAAAGGAGCAAACTCTGTCTACTCGCTGGGCAGGAATGTTCAGGCCTCTAGCATCAGGAATGTTCTTCTGTTTTCTGTCCTTTCCTTTCTGACCCAGTCCCAGGGGTGCCTTCGGAGCCTCTTCTTTACCCTCGTAACTGTTTGTTCTCCTACTATAATACACACATGCGATGGTCGGGATTGAGGCTATTCTTACTGAAATATATGAAATTCTAGACACAGACTGTATCACACCTCTCACTCCAGTACTCAGAACAATAATCGATTTGTTGCAGGCACTTAAATGTTGTTGAATAAATGAAACGTATTTAAACTCTTCCCATCTCAGAAGCCCACCCATATTATCTTAGAATAATGGTTCCCAATCCAAGTTAGAGTTCAGAATCACTAAGGTATGTTTTTTTGGGTAGTGGTTTCTTTATTATTATCATTATTGTCATTGTTGTAGTGTTGGGATCAAATAAAGGGCATCATGCATTCTAAGTAAGCATTATACTACTGTGCTAAAACTTGGCCCCTAGATAGCTACTTAGAGAAAGATTTCTGCTCTCCGCTCTAGAAAGTGTGTGTGTGTGTGTGTGTGTACACAGAACTCGGGAAAAATCTACTTAAAAATGCCACAGCTAATGCTGATTCAGCTTTCAGAACTACTGAAAAGGAAATATTCAAATGATGGTTGAGCTGTGTCTCTACTACCGAAGTCAAGAACTACAAGCTAATAAATTACTTGCTTTGGAATCACATCAAGACACAGCAGAATTAAGCTATATTTATTGGGGAACCAAAACCACACTGAAGTAATTATTTTCCCCAAACAGCAATGGTGTTTGTTATTAATCTCAAACTGTAAAAAAAAAAAGAGAGAGAATGTATTCTATATTATATAGAAATACTAGATAATTAAAAGGATCCATCAAAGAGCACCACATTAAGTACCCAGTGCACATACTTTGAAGTTGTTGCAGCTCCTTACAGTCTAGTGAAATCATGCATTAAGGAACAAAACTGAATAATGTGTGCATCATCTATTGTAGAAACTAAACTATAAAGAGTTTAGTTTCCTATTCCTAGCTCGGGGAGCATACCACCTTCTGAAATGGTGTGCGTGGAGTTGCTGGAAACTGGATATTAGATTAGAAGAATAAGTGGCCAGATCCAATAAGGCAAATCCTTTTCTAAGTAGGGTAAGATAAGAACGGTCATCTACAGAGATTAGGTCAAGGTAAATTCCGGAGGAGAATTACCCAGTGTAAAACGGGCTGTTTCTCACACAGATATTTGAGCATGTGGTATGCAGTGCTCGCAAGCAGGGGCAGAGGCACAAAGCAGCCAAGAACACTCTAGGGAGGAACAAGCAAAAGAATGTGAACAAAGATGAAAGAATAAAAACAAACCGGGTGACAGGCTTAAGAATGGAGGCAACAGAGAGACCGGGGTCCAACCTCAAGATTTCCGATGATTTCACCTGTATAGAGGGAAGAGCCCTGTCACTTCAGGCCAGCTCTTTGCCCAAATTAGCAGCTGGGTCCCTTTGGCTAAATTCCTTCATCTGCTAATCTCAATTTTGCTATTTGGAGAATAGTATCCATTCGCAACACTCCCATAATTTCAGATAAACATATGTAGCGTGCCAAATATTCAGAATAAATATCCAAACTTAAGAGGGCAAGTAACTTACACATCGGCTGATCCTACTGAAGATCTATAAAGTGCTATTCCCCTAGGAACTCCTTGTACATCCTGTAAATCAACCTCTATGTCTCCTTTGGATTCAAGTTTTTCATCTCTTTTTTTTTTTCAGTTTCTTTCTTTTTTCTTTTTTTAGTATGAAATGGTACATTTTATATATAAACCATAATAATACTCAACATTGAGAATTTGGACCAGTACATGAAACAACTCAGTTCTCATTTTTTCCCATTTCCCTGCCCACCCTACCACCCCTCACCCCTGTATACATAAGCTTTGTTTCCCGGTTTTGTTTTGTTATTGTTGTTGTTGTTGTTGTTTTATCATCACAATGTTTTCTTTCCTTTCATTTTTGACCCAATAGGAACCAGGAACCAATACATTGCCTTTTCTGACCTGACTGATAGTAATTCACGAAACAACAGCCATCTTCAATCATAACCAATCTACACATAGAGGCGAAGAATGCTTGTATGGGACTTTTCAGAGCAAGGGGTTATCTGAAATCCACGCCCTCAAGCCAGCAGGACTGCAGTCTTATTTACAGACCACCTTCTCCCACTCAGATTAAGGCTAAGCACCAGGGCAGGGTGGCCGACCTCACAGGCGTCCAGCAGCATTCCGAGGCACAGCAGGCTGCAGGACACGATGACACTGACCATGCCCAGGGTCGGTATCTCCAGACTATCTTGTTGGCACCAGTCAATCCCCTCTCCTCGGGCAGCCTACACACAATCTCAGAAACAAAGCAGGCACCGTCTGGTAATGAGTGCTAAGACATCTGACATGGCTTCCTGAGCAGGAATCTAGAAGTCAACCTTGAAAACAAAGGTCCAGTCTACTCAGGCACGTGACTCACCCATTTCTTCTCTTAGCCTCAGAGGTGCCTTTTGCCACAGCTGTGCAGCTACGGCACAGGTGCGAGCTACCTGCCTGCGTCGGCTGCCCTGCATGTGATTCTGAGTCAGCCTCAGTGGCAGAATTTGGAAAAGCTTAGCCAGAAAAGTCTCCGCCCTTGAGAACTGTCAGTCTCCTGCCTTCTCCTGTCACGATTCCCTCTGTTTACAAAGCTGCGTTTTGCTTTCAGAGTCAGGATGCCATTCCTCAGCTGAGTGAGCTCACTGCCTCAGCCTCTCCTAGCACCATCTCCGGCACCCAGGCCTTTACTCCATTTAGCCCACAATCCTAACACTGGTGCCTGGTTCCCAAATCAACTGGAAGCAAGAACCTCCTACGTGTGCAAGTAACTCAGTAGTATCGTGCATCTCCTCATCCAGTGAAAAGCACTACCCACCACCATTGGTGGTTCGCCACCATTTCTCAATGATAACATCTCTCACATCTTCTGCCACTCAATACTCCATTATAAATCACTGTTAAGCCAGCAGGCAAGTCATACACAAAAGACATTTAAAAACACAAATGTATGTTACATAAAAGCAATTGGGAAAACCAAGACACATGTGACACATGTGAGAAAGGTGTATTTAAGTAGAATGAGTGCCAGACATGACAGTGTGCACCTGTCATCACAGCTCTTAGGAGGTCAGCTCTGGGGCAAGAGGGTCACCGTGAGTTCGAGGCCAGCGTGAACTACATAATAAGACCTGATCTCAAAAAAACAAAACAAAACAGAAAGATACTCACCTTCCCTACAAGAACAGCCACCCTGGGTTGGATTTCTGGAAGGCAAGCTACTCGAGGTAGGACTCTAGCTCAGTCCTCAAGTGCTTCCTCAGCATCGGTTAGGCCCTGGATTCAATCCCGGCACCAAAATAAGTCAATGCTTGATTTCTCTCTCTCTCTTTCTCTTTCTTTCTTTCTTTCTTTCTTTCTTTCTTTCTTTCTTTCTTTCTTTCTTTCTTTCTTTCTTTCTTTCTTTCTTTCTTTCTCTTTCTTTCCTTTCTTTCTTTCTTTCTTTCTTTCTTTCTTTCTTTCTTTCTTTCTTTCTTTCTTTCTTTCTTTCTTTCTTTCTTTTTTTTTGGGGGGGGGACAAGTTCTCACTTTGTAGTTCAGGCTGGCCCTGAGCTCACTATGTAGCCCAGGCAAGCCTCAAGCTCAGCAATCCTCCTGCCTCTGCCTTCCCGAGTGCTGGGATTACAGGGCCCATCATGCCCGGCGTGAACGCAAATTTTAAAAAGGCAAGCTGCTATCGAGGAGCAGAGTCATGGCCTGTTAAATAAAGTCAAGTTGAATGGAGGAATAATACAACCTACAGCTTGGTATATGAAAAATACTCAAAATATGTCTCCTGTTTTGTGCTGACTCACAGAAAAGACAAACAGGCTTAGCATGAAAAACTGAAAACAAAACCAAACCGAAGGACACACCTCGGGAGGTTACGGCTTCTCAGCTAAGTCTGCCTCCACCGCTTGCCTAGACCCGTTCAGCCGCCTGCACACTCGCTCACAGGATGAGTGGCCAGAGCACGACACACAGCACGCACAGAAACTCACTCCAGGAAAAACAAGGGGCCATCCTCAGCTTTGTATATGTTTTTAAAGGGCTAAATTTAAAAGAACAAGAAATTCAATATCTTGCTTATATCAACTTCTTTCTTATACAGAATTAGAGCATTAAAGATGGCCTTGAGCAGAAAAACAAACCAAACAAGAAACAATTTGAAAAACAAAAGTAAAAAGTAATACAGTGCTGGATACAGTGATAAAAAAATGGCATTATTTATATTATCAAAAATGTTACTTTAGGGCCAAGGATTTAGCTCAGTGGTTCCAGCATCTGCCTGGCAAGCACAAGGTCCCAAGTTCAATCCGTGGTACCACACACCACTTTGCCGGGTGTAGTGGCTCACGCCTGTAATACCAGAACTTGGGAGGCAGAGGAAGGAGGATTTCTGAGTTGGAGGCTTGCCTGGACTACACAGTGGGTTCAGGACCAGCCTGAAATACAAAGTGAGACCCTATCTCAAAAAACTAAAAATATAAAAATTAAAAATTTTTACTTTAATAGGTGGCATTTACAAAGTTCACTTTTAAGTTTTACAGAATTACAGTAATGCACAATGAAGTTTAAATAAATATGACATGGTTCTTAAAAGGCTTTTCTAATTAAAACCAATTATCATAAATCTCCATCCCTCTCCACTTTTCTAAAACACAGAGAAAACATGCAGAAATGTTTAAACTCCACGAATTTAAAACAATATACAATCTTCTCTTTTATATTCTCTGAACATAGTCTTTTGCCAGACTAGCTAATTTTGTCATGTAGAATATAGGCAAGATATAATTTGGCCCTTCACCAGTTCAAATAGCTTGGTAATCAGAAAACAATGCTTCATCTATCAGATTGCATGCAAGCCTGCAGAGCTATATTGTTCTCTAAGAATTCCTTTTAAAACCTAGTTTTAGAAATGCATCTTATCTACAATTTTCACATCATATTTTTAGCTTTTAAAATTTGGTCCGAAGTATTACAGGCTATGATTAAAATGAAAATATCAGAAAACCATTAAGATATAAGTAAGTATATGATGTCAATGTTTCATTTTCATGCCAAAAATATTCTGATATCATAGCTGAAAGTATAGTTCAGGGGTAGAATATGTGCTTACTGCACATCGGGCCCTGGGTTTGATCCCCACCATCAAAACATTAAACAGAAATAAACAAAAGCACCTGGATATCAAATATGTCTATAAAATATGGACATCAATATCTCACTTCATATTTCAGTATTCTCAATGGGAGATACTATTCATCACATGTAAAAGGATGTGACAGAGATAAGCTAATGTTAATGAAAAATACAAAGAACAAGAGACATCAATTTACATATTTATTTTTGTTATTTACAGCAACTATGTATTGATTCCTTGGCACATAATATAGAAACTTTTCTTCCATTCCTGGGATCATTAAAAAGCCCAATGAAGAGGGGCATACTGCAGCCCACATTGTACAGTGCCAATGACTTGTTCTTCCAGGTCACATTTCCATTAAGGGGCGGGACCAGGACTGACCCTGGGTCTGGCCCCAGAGGCAGCCTCTGAGCCACTACTCTGAGCAACCTCTAGGTGCCACTACCGAGCGGCCCATCTGTGGAGGAATTTCACACAGAGCCTCACTCTCCTATCTCAACAACTTGCCAATGATAGTTATGATGAGAAGTGCTTTTATAGGGAGAAGTATTCAGCAGAAATGGATGCGCCATCAAGCACACGTTTATCAAACACAATAGCACAGTAAACTTTCAAGGCTTCCACTAATAGGTATTCAGTCTGGGGAGCATTCAAGCCTTCCGCTTCACTCTCCACTCTCCAGCTATTAAAATGGCATTTCCCTCCATTCTCTCTGTAGGGATGACACTAGCTTTCTCCGGCTCTAGCCACGGTGTCTCGGTGTTGTTAGTTCCTGAAGACACAAGAGCAAAAACTGTGTTTCTTCCTACCATATGGAGGAGGCTACTTCCAGTTCCCTCACAAGTCTACAATCTTTATTTTTGGAAATGACACACTGACTAAGCACTGGCTCATTTTCCAAAGACCTCCTAGAGTTTGGAAGTGAAAAAAAGATAAACAGTGACTTGACAGTGAGCTAATTTATGGTGCTCATTTTTAGAGAATGAAAGTTTCAATATGCAGCTTTAAGTCTTTACAGACGTTCTGGTGGTGTCAATTTCAGAGATCATGTGTTTAGCGATTTTCCCTCCTTCAGTAATTCCATTTAAAGAAATGCATCCCGCAGTACCAAATAATCCTATCACAATAGCCAAATCATTCATTGCTCATCTCTGAGGAATCTTCAACTCTGCTCTTCCCAGCTTTTAAATCAGTATTTTACTATTCAATAAATAGTTCTGGTAAAGTGGCTACTGCTTAGAAATTTGTGTTTTTAAAGCACTGCTACTAAAGTGAAATAATGAGTCTCAAGTATAGACTCTACTTAATTGCTGGATACACACACACACACACACACACACTGTAACTATCACTCCCATCACTGTACAGCACAATATCAGCCTCCCTGAAGGCACCAATCATTCCTCCTTCCTATCAATATCCCATCTCTACAGTCTCACTCTGGCTTCTATTGCCATGGATCACTTCTATTCACCAATCATATATAACTGGAAACATATGGTTTATATGGCCGTTTGTCTATGAAACTCAGCAGTGCTGTGGAGTGTAACAGTAGATGGCTGTGTACTGTTCCACCATATCATTACATCACAGAGTCTTTTTTCATTCAACACTAATCAATATTTTGAAGGTTTTCAGTTTAGACGGTGCCATTGAGTATTCCTGCCTGCATATTTTTATAGATGTAGGAACTCATTTATCTCAGACGTCCACACTTAATACCAATACAACTCCTACAACCAGTGAGTCGTAGTGTGTATACACTGTGCCACCGAGGCCAAGCAGTTTTCCAAAGCAGCTGTCCTTATTTGGAAATTCAGAGACCAACTCATGAAATAAACAAATCAAGCTTCACACTCTCTGATAACTTTTAAGAAAAAGATTTACAAATATCCTTTTGATAAAACTATTTAATATCTGTACAAAATCATAAAATTAAATAAGTCACCCTGCGGGCTCTGAACTACATACATCCTTTGGGAAGCTGTTAAACATGTCAGACATGGAGACACATGGATGATACACTGAGATATTGGCAGTGAAAGTGTATCTGTGGCCATGGGCTGAGCATTCAGAAGCGGTGGGTATAGATATATACATATCTATATATCTCAATGTATAGATATATACATAGCTATATATCCCACATATAGATATATACATATCTATATAACCCACGTATAGATATATACATATCTATATATCCCACGTATATATACATATCTATATAACCCACATATAGATATATACATATCTATATATCCCACATATATACACATATCTATATATCCCACATATAGATAGACATATTTATATATCACACGTATAGATATACACATATCTATATACCCCATGTATAGATGCATACATATCTATATATCCCATGTATAGATACATACATATCTATATATCCCATGTATAGATATATGTTAAGCACAGCTCCAGAGTCCATAAATCTACTCCGCAAGTATCCAGCAAGTACCTCAATCTCATCAGTTCTAAGTTTTGTTTTGTTTTGTTTTTGAGACAGGGTCTCACTTTGTAGTTCAGCTGGCTCTGAGCTCACTATGTAGCCCAGGCAAGCCTGGAACTCAGCAATCCTCCTGTCTCTGCCTCCTGAGTGCTGGGATGACAGGCGTGAGCCACCACGCTTGGCTAGTTCTAAGTTTTTAATGTTAATCAACTCAGTCCTTCTTCTTAATCACCATTTTCACGTGAGCATTATTTCCCAGGAACGTTATTATCAGCTGCATATTGGTGCTTGCCCAAAAGTAATTCTAAATTATTTATAAGAACATAAACATGTTCATAAAGGGCTACTGTGAAAGATTCACCTCCATATTGGCTTTTTCCAGTCGGTTCATTCTGTCTTACTCCTAAGAAGTGTGTAGAAGGACAATGTGTTCAAAGAACCCAGATCAAAGACCTAAGGAGACAATCTTTTAAAAGATCCATTCAGAAGTCACACAAAAGCAGTGTTAGAATCAGAGACGGGCTTGAAATGACAAAAGCTCCTTTCTCCCTTATCTGTGTTCACTTGAGTTAAAGGCAGCGAGCAAGGAAGTTTTGCGTAGCCTATGGAATCCCGTGTGTCTCATTCAACTCTGACTCCTGCGGGCCCAGTCTTGTTTGGCAATCTCTTATTCTGTCTCGCAAAACTCAAGCACTAAGTTCAGTACTTGGCACACAGTGACTCTTCACCACCAGGCACACAGTAAATTAACGCAACATGAACCCTTGGTTATCTGACTGCGCCTCTGAAATTCCCTTATGTCACTCCACCATGACTCAATCTGAGGGGAAGACGTCTCTCATTCCATAAGTGATTCCATCCCCAGATAAAAAGGCCAGCTGGAGTCCTTTATTAGTCTAGTTATTAAAATCCAGAGGGAAAGACATTGAGAATACAGAGTGGTAAACAAAATGCACCATAGCGGTCTCTTCATGCAGAAAACACCATGAGCGGGCCGAGCTGAGTGAAGCACATGTCCCTTGCAAAGGGACGAGCTGGACAACAGCGCCGACATGCAGAGCTCGGCAGGAGTGACCTGAGCGGCAAGTGGCTCGGACAGCCGCCCGCAACATCTCCTACGTTGGTGGCACCTCATCTGTGTTGGCCTGTCAGCTGCTCGAGAATCGAGTGAGATACTCAGCAGTCAAAATCTTACAGACAGGAGGCCGGAGGGTTAGCTCAGTGGTTCCAGCGCCTGCCTCACAAGCGCAAGGTCCTGAGTTCGAACCCGGTAACCACATACAATGCTGGGCATGGAGACTCACGCCCACCAGCAATCAATACCACACACAATGCCGGGCATGGTGGCTCACGCCTGTCATCCCAGCACTCAGGAGGCAGAGACAGGAGGATTGCTGAGTTCGAGGCTTGCCTGGGCTACATAGTGAGCTCAGGGCCAGCCTGAACTACAAAGCGAGACCCTGTCTCAAAAAAAAAAAAAAATCTTACAGACAAAATTCTTACCCCAGCTTACAAATCATCTTGTGTTATAGGAGGTAAAAGACAGAAATATGGCCCCAGGACCCAAGATCAATATCCTGGTTTTGTCCCTGACTGTCCTCAGATGATTAAAGTAAAATCACAGCCTTCCTGTCCTTACCTGCGCTTAGCAAACACAATACTGAATTTGCCAAAGCTATGTAGAGGAATACTCACATATTCCTCTGTAAAGCTCGTTCCATGAAAAATTAACCCCAAAGCAGCAATCTGGAGGAAAACAACACCCATAACAGTGATGTCTAGGGGAGCTTAATCTATATATGGCCTTTTGAAAAAATATAAAAGTTGAAACCTGTCACCTTTAAGGCTGGCAGTGGACCCGTGTAATGAATTATCTTACTGTGCCAAGCAACATGTAACAGGCAGGCAAAGGTCTAGCAAGATTCACTGAGGCTAAGAGCTTCCATCCCACAGAGAACGGGTGTGCTGGAAAGAAAGAGAAAACCCATTCTAGAGTAAACACAAAAGCAAATCACCTTTTTACCACTGCAACTGGGTGACTCCAAAAAGCTAGTCACGCAAGAGGTGCAACTCTCACAAGAATCCCGTACTTCGCCATTCTCAGTGCACACAGCACTTACGGGGTGAATTTGCTGTAGCATGAATCATGGGCCTAAATCTTTCCCGTTCATCTTCCCTCCAAGCAATTACAGTGTGACATTGGTTCACACATGTAACTTTTTTCAAGATTGTAGCTGCAAACTGAATTGGACAAAACCAAATAAAAGTCAATGGTTAGGTTAAGGGATACCCCTATGGGGAAATTGGGTATGGCTCTCTTCCAATTAATTTTGCAAACAGCATCATGGAAAGAAGTCCATGTACCAAGGTACCAATACATATACCAAAAAGTTTTTGGAAGTTGGGGCATACACATTTCTCAAGAGACATGAATAAACTAAAGTTTTAAAACTTACAGACACTTTTAAGAGAAAATACATTGATTACCAGGAGTGACTAATGAACAAATTGCCAGACTTTCTGGGTAGGATTCTTTCTAAACAATATTCTCCTCAAAGTTGCAGTTCAGAGTTTGCAGCCTCAGCAGTTGGATTTTTCCTTAGACTCTAATAATCATTCACAGAAACCCCTACAATTTCACAAAAATGGCAAATAATCTCCAGAATTGGGGGAAAGGAGTGGGACGTTTGCAAGTAGCCAATCCGAGAGTATTTTTCACTTCTCCATGCTGCTGATTGGCTGCTGCCCTATAACCCAACTCCAGGAGGCATCAGCATTTCAGCACCATAACAACTCGTTGCACTGCCTGTCACTATCTCCAGCGCTCTCGGGTTTTCTTCTAAAGCCCTAAGATACTAAGATGTCGCCAAAATGTCCTGCCCCTTCTCAGGCTTTATTAATACAAGGTTTCATTAAATTAATTTACATAACTGCAGAAGACAGCATATTTAGGATTTAAACTGTAAACACAGGCAGTGATAGGCATTTTTCTGACCATATTTGAAATTTGTAAGTGCTCTATTCACGTCACCCCCACAGATCTCACGGATCCACTGTCTTGGTTGACTTCTACCACCTAAAAGCAGGAAAAGCTCAAAATTCATGAAGCCAGGTAATATAATTAACATATCAAAAGATGATATAAATGACAAGTCTTTTAAAGGAAAAACAGATGAGTATCAGGACAATTTTGACTTCATCCTAGATTGGTATTTTGGCCTCGAAGTTCTTCTCTTCAGTCATCCAAGGGCAACATCTGGGTGCTGTGTTTCAATTTGTGTGTAAAGATAGCCCAAGACAGGAAGGGGTCATTCTCCATCGGCAATAATGTCTCAATCTTTCCCCTTCTCTCTTCTTTGTCATTTCTGAGCGGGAAATCAAAAGCTGGTGTCAAGTGGGGTCAGGACAAAAACCAATTAGAGTCCATCCAAACAGCACATCCTCAACAAGACGGGAGGAATAAGGTTGGGAGCAAACTCATAAAGAACAGACTGACCACTAGTTTCCTGAGAATGATGACAGGCAGAGAGGAAGCTGTTCTCATCGGACTAACAGCCTTTACTCATTAAAACTAATCTGTACAGAGGTTGACGTACATGTATCTTTTATTGTAGCGACTACAGAAAATTTTTTAGGCATCCTCTAAAGCAGAAGCTACGTGATTATCGCCCAGCATCGGAACTGTGGTAAACACGAACAGGTCTCTCTGTGGCTCAACAGAGACTGACAGACAGAGCAGCCCGGATGGTGACATTCCCCCAGCCCTTCTCACCTTTGGCTCCTCTTTTCACCTTTGGCTCCTCTTTTCTGAGGTCATCAGGAAGAAACCGGGGATCGTGGTGAAGATAGGGGGCCTGAGTGTCACCCGAGGAGGTTGTTAATGCACAAAGGTTTCAATAGTTTGTTTCAGTTTCTTCAGCACTTTTTTTCCCCCCTGCTTTATCCCCCTACAAAAGCCGGCTGGCTCTGCGGGCTAAAAGAAAATCTGACTGGAATGAGTCAGAGGGAACGAACTGATTATCGCTGGTCTCCGTGAGTAAAAAGGATTTAAGAACAAAATGCATTCATATCCTCCTACAATTCTACCCCTATCCGCATCCCTTTCGCCATCTGAAAGGCTAACCGATCTGTGCTCCAGGCTTTAAGTAACCAGGAAATGCAGTCGGTTGTTACCAGCAGGCACCGCCAGGAGCTGTGAGGAGCCCCTTTCGACAGTTGTCAGACCCCTACAGTGGCCTCCTGCGCTCATCAGGCCAGAGAGGTCACTGGCGCGCCATGTTTGAGAAGACCCGCCTGCTCCTGCAGCCTTTTCCAGTCAGACATGGGGGGAGTGTTCCTAATCAGTGAAGGACTTGGTTTCACTCCTTAGAAAATCATTTTATTGAGTTTTCAGAATAAGTACCTTATTTTCTGCTTTATTCTGAAATTTAACAAAAGTTTTCAGAAAAATATTACTCCATCCAAAGTGGTTAAATCTTAACAGAATAAAAATTTAAAACCTCATCCTAGCAAGAAATATTATTCCACATGCTTTAAGAAAACAACTTCAAAGTTAATAATGTGTTGATAAGTACTTACTAGAGTTAATGAGTGAACTTAAGCAGTGAGAACAACACACAAACCACTGGAAATTTATAACTTCTTACATTTTAAGATACAATATTGATATAAGTAAACATACCAAAAAATAAAATAAATATACGAGCAAAACAGCAAGACCACAGTATTATGAGCCAGAAAGACAATGATGACAACGACAGATTTAGTAGAATCCTGGGTGGCCCCGTAGGGAGGAAATGTATAGCAGACTGTTGCAGAGATTAATGGGATGGATATTAAAACAGGACAGAGAGATCGGTGAAATCATATTAGCAACCTCAAAATGGCAACCATTACTTATTCAGTCAGACTTTTTAAAAAGAAGGCAAACTAGAAACAACATATTACTGTTTTATAGGAGCCATGTGTTTTATGTTCGTCCTAGAATTTTGCATGCAATGCTGGTTGCCTTCCAGGGGGCACTATCTGTATCTGAACATGGAATACAGAAAAAAGAACATAGACCGTTAACCTGAAATTTGAAGTGTAAGAGTTAAGAGAGCTGCTCTCACTCTTCTTAGAGATACTGACTGCTGAAATAGGTCTGAGTGAAACAAAAAATGTGTAAGAACTGAAAACCAGAACCGTTTAAAGGTAAGTTTTCAACTCCATACTGCTGGCGTGACCCCAGATTAGGAAGAAGGGTAAACGGAAGAGAGGCAGCAGTATCTCCGTTGAGATCCTAAGTACAGAACAGAGCGGCCCCCTCTCCTGCAGCACAGGCAGTGCTACCACAACGCAACAACACAAGGAGGAAAATGAGTCACTGTACCACCTGCAAATGCTGGAGAACAGGACTTTTTTAAGGAGCAAACTCAAAAGGATGACAAAAAAGCAGACAGTGTGACAAGAGGACATTTCTCCTAAACTCTGTTTCTTGTCCATGATGACATTCGTTGACCAAAGAGGGTCATCTTACGTGGGTGCTTTCTTCTGTTAGGTGGAAAATCTCCAAATAAAGTAAATCTTAAAATTTAAAATGCCAACAAGAGGATCTATTTAAAGAGCTCCTTATTTAATCCCGGTCATCACCACAGCCACTCTGAGCCCCTCAGGTATTACTCTACATTAAACTGCTCAAGGTTCCAAATGTCTATGCTTTCAAGTCTCTATGCACAAGCTGTACTTTTCCTACTAAATATACAATTCTAATTTTGTCAGCAGTATAAGTGGCTTTTAATTTGTATAGTTTATATACCAACTATTTTCTTATTTACTATGCTACCAAAATATTCTGAGTAAACCGAACCACCTCGCCATTTAATCATTTCCTTCACCTGCATTTTACAATGATCCTATTGGGAAATATAACCAAGTTTTTGCACACTTGCTGGAAAAACGAAGAAATGTATCTGATTATTTTTAAAGGAAAAATTTTGTTTGGCCCTGAATTTGGCTTCACTGCATTATTTTATGGAAGGCAATGCATAATGCAAAGAGAGAGTCATATGTGAGTATTTTATTATTTCCTCGTTTTTTTCAAATACTGCCCTATCTACCTGCATTATGTGGGGCAGTATTCAGAAATGAACAGGAAAGATTTTACTTACAAAAAAATTAGGCCAAGTTAGTTTGGCACCACCAGGGGAATACTGCAACCTAACCTTCAAAACAAAACCAATTACTTTGTCTTTCCTTGTGAGTTAAAGGACAGAGACAGTGCCGGGTGTGGTGGCTCACGCCTGTCATCCCAGCACTTGGGAGGCAGAGACAGGAGGATTGCTGAGTTCCAGGCTTGCCTGGACTACAAAGTGAGCTCAGAGCCAGCCTGAACTATAAAGCGAGACCCTGTCTCAAAAAAAAAAAAAAAGACATAAAGGACAGAGATCTGGTCAAAGCCAATTTATATGGTGATCTGTACCAAATGAGGTCATAAAAGAAAAGCCAATAATTTAAAAAGCACCCAGCTACAAGTGGACCTCCACTCGAATTCTGGTTTCTAGTGGGCTTGAAGAACATGCTAGTTTCTTTCTTTGTTTCTTCCCCCCTTGAAAAAGAGCAAGAGAAATTCTGCCCCAATTACCAAAAAGCTTTACTTATAATGATAACTGGTATAAGTACACAAAACCTCAGGGAAACGGGCCACATGTAAAAATGCCAACAGCGTTATAAGGAAATTATATATCTTGAGTTTTTTTAATTACAGTAGGGTTAAGAAATTAAGAAGTGTGCCCTCTTTGTAGTGTGTGAATTTTTTTAGTGATGACATTAGAAAACTACAGTATACACATAAAGATTGCCATGAGGTTAGATAAGGAAAACCTTGACTAAGTGGCTGATAACAAACTGCCCAAAACATAATGACTTTTATGGCTACTGAGGAAAATACTCCGAGCACTCTGCGAAGCCTGAGCCCACCTCAACTCTTTTCTGCTCTCATTTTAACCTCATTTACCCTTCTTTCAAATTCCCTCCCCTATATCTTAGGGAGCAAACTTTGTACTAGAGTTGAAAGTGATTTTCTACAGCCTGCTATTTTTCTTACCCTAGTTAAAATGTATCAACTATAAAGATAGCACTGACATTTCATTCACGTTCAAATCTGGCATAAGGCACCAAGTTGAGTCATTTTTCTCTGTTCATTTTGACGTTAAGGAAGAGCCAGAAGTTGGACGATGCCAGATCCCCGAGTAAGGCGGGTGAGGACACACTCCCATGCGCTTCCAGGTCTGCCCTTCCACTGGACGGTCCCAGAGCAGTGTCCACCGGACTTTTCCTCACGTATGATAAAGACACTCCTGAAAGAGGACTCACCAGAACTGCCTGGGTTGATGGCAATGTATCTTTTGCTGTAATAAATTTTAGAGTAAACATTCACTGTGCATGTAGATAGACAGATATAAATAGATCACATTTCTTAGGTGTGTGAGGTGCAAGGGTTGCTGATTCACACAAAAGCATCACACTCTGTCAGATACCATCACCGCACAAGGGTGAGAGAGAGGAAGGAAGGAAATGAAGGGAGAATGAAGTAGAAGAAGAAAGGAGAGAGATGGGAGAAAGAGGGGAGAGAAGAGAGAAGAGGAAAGAGAAGGGGGGAGAATGGGAGGGAAAAAAGAGTCCTGAGGAGGGGAGAGAAAAAGAGAGGAGGAGGAGGAAGGGAAGCAGGCTGGCAGGATCAGGAGGGAGGAGCCTGCACCTTGAAGGGGCGAAGTATGGGTCAATTTCAATTGATTTACATTTAGGTTGAAGTATGCAAATCTCCTCATGTCAGCTCAACATGTGTGTTAAAAACACAGAGATCTGGGGCCGGAGGGTTAGCTCAGTGGTTCCGGCGCCTGCCTCGCAAGCGCAAGGACCTGAGTTCGATCCCCGGTAACCACATAGAATGCTGGGCGTGGAGACACGCCCACCAACAATCAACACCGCATACCACAATGCCGGGCGTGGTGGCTCATGCCTGTCATCCCAGCACTCGGGAGGCAGAGACAGGAGGATTGCTGAGTTCGCGGCGGCTTGCCTGGGCACCATAGTGAGCTCAGGGCCAGCTTGAACTACAAAGCGAGACCCTGTCTCCAAAAAAAAAACAAAAAACAAAAACAAAACAAAACAAAAAAACACAGAGATCCTTAGATGTAACTTTCAATCCCGTTTCCTACGTGAAGACTGGGGAAGAAACATTCTTCTGACTTTTATCAAAACAAGGTATCAGTGTATAGTCAAATGTAAGACCAGCTGTGGAGTTAACCTCCATAAAGACACTGAATCTACCCCGGGAGCATTCTGATGACGTCCACGAGCACTTGCTGGGTGCCCAGTATGGTTTGCTAAAGGGCCTTTAATTCTATTCCCAGGATGCAGATTTCTAAAGAAAAAACATCACGCTATTCTCTATCACAGAGAAGAAGGATTCAAATGTCTCCTCCAGATGTTAAGGAACTCTCACCTATAAAATTATATTGTTCTTTAAAAGTTTAAAGTAACTTGCTCTTTTAACCATGCACTTTCAGAAAAATATTTTTTGTCTTCAAGCCTTTCGAACTTGAAAAATTATTTATCCAGAAATTATCATCTAGCATTTTCATTCCATCAGTTGGTAACTAGAGCTACCAGGAAACACCTGTTTATGAAATATAGATGTTCACTGGCAAACATGTGCATTGGTGAGGTAAGAATCAGAACTCTTATTGAAACTCAAATGGTTCAACAGTTTTTACATCTTCACCAGCTAAATATTTCCCCACATCCTTCATCACACTAGTTATGGGTCTTTGTCTTTAGAGCCATCCCTGTACATATCAAGTGGGGCCACATTGTGACTTTGATTTTCATTTTCCTAATGCTCATAATAATGTATTTATCAGACAGTAGTATATCCTCCTTAGGAAAAAAAAAGCTTGACTCAAACTTTCTATTTTCCAGTCAGGTTGCGTTGGGTTTTTGGATGCTGTATACGGTTATTATATATTCAGGAAACTGACCTCTTATTAGATACATAGTCTGTAATTTTTCCTTTGGGGTGGTGTTGTCTTTTTCTGGTGTTATCTGAAGCATAAAAATTGTTAATTTTTATGTAATCAGTTTTTTTCTGTTGTCATATGTGCTTCTGGAGTCACAGCTAAGATACCTTTGCTGAAACAAAAACAATAAAGATTTACTCAAGTTTTCTTCTGAATTCTATAGCTTTACCTGTTACTTTTTAGTGTAGCACCTTTTTGAGTTAACTTTGCTAACCCTCTGAGCTACAGGTTAAATTCCATGAGTAATTTTACTCCAAGAGTAATTTTACTCTTCAAATATTTTAGTGTGATTGTCAAAAACAAGTACACCATACATGTAAGAATTTATTTCCAAACCCTGAAATCATTTTGTTGAGCACTATGCCTATCAGCGCACAAGTTAAATACTTAACTCAAGTGCTTAGAAATAGAAAAATTTCAGACTTTGAGACTTTTCAGATTTTAGAATATCTACATAGACTTTACAGATAAAGCACCACAATCCAAACATCCAAATTCTCTGGTAAAACTGAATTAGGAACTTCGTTAAACAGAAAATATGAGCTTATTTCTGTAAAACAGAAAGAAAAGACAATTAGGATGCTACTGGACTTGTGTTAAATCTGTAGGTCAGCTGGGTGAGTACCTCCACCTTAATATTAAATGATATTAATTAATATTAAATATTTCCATCTATGAATGTAGCACATTCAGGTTATTTAGATCTTTAACCTGATTTAACTTACATGGAAACTTTATTCCTCCACAGCTCCAGCCTCTTCTATACTTACATGCTATCATTATTAAACACCACACATACATACAAATGTATATAGATGTATGTACAAATGGTATAAATAATTATAGTTTATAAAGTTGCCTCTTGAACACATATATATAATGAATGTGTGTACAAATGGTTCAAACTGTTGTGATTATTAGTTTATGTACTTGTCGCTTGAAGTTGAAAGAAAAAAAATAGTTATATTAATTTTCTTATCTTTTTCATTCTCCTTACTTCTGAGTTACCCTCTGATGACATTTTCTAACTCCAGTATGTGTGTGCTTCCCCTCATGGCTCTTGTGCATTATTCTCTACTATGTGACATTCTTAAAAGTACCAAGTTCAATAATACAAATACTGTTTTATGCACTTTCTTAAAATCTTCCAAGAAGAAATCAACTATGTAGTTGTTTTATGTAAACAAAATTATATTTAACAGAGCCCTGTAGGAAATTTTGTTCTGTGTGTGTGTGTGTGTGTGTGTGTGTGTTTTAATTTCAAATTATTGCCTATGTCATCTACTTTCAGGTTAAAGAACTTTGATTTTTTTTTTTTTTGAAAGGAGGGCATGTTAGCAACAAATTCTGTGGTTTTTTTTCTTTTAAATCTGGAAATGTCTTTGTCTTCAATTTTGAAAAACTGGTTCACTAAATACCACATTACAGATTTGCTTTTCATTTTCAGCACTTTTAATGTTATCCTGCGGTCTTTTAGTCTCTAGTATTTCTCATAAGTCTGCTGTTAACAATAATGGGGTTCCTTTGTATACAGTGTATTATTTTCCTTGTACTGCTTGCAAGATTTTTTCTATCTCTGCTTATCAACAATTTAACCAAGATCTATCAGGGTGTGAGTCTTTTTGTGTCTATCTAAATGTGACTTATCAAACTTCTTAAATGTCTTAATAAAGTTGGGAACTTTTTTTTTTTTTTTTTGCTTTTTGAGACAGGGTCTCGCTTTGTAGTTCAGGCTGGCCCTGAGCTCACTATGGTGCCCAGGCAAGCCACCGCGAACTCAGCAATCCTCCTGTCCCTGCCTCCCGAATGTTGGGATTACAGGCATGAGCCACCACGTCCGGCATTGTGGTATGCGGTGTTGATTGTTGGTGGCTATGTCTCCATGCCTAGCATTATATGTGGTTACCAGGGACCGAACTCAGGACCTTGCGCTTGCGAGGCAGGCGCCGGAACTACTGAGCTAACCCTCCAGCCCAAAGTTGGGAACTTTTCATCCGTTGTATCTTCAAGTATTTTTCCCACCTCTTTCACTCTGACCTGTTTTCTGACGCACTCTATGTAATACTGGATACTTAATGATGCTCTATATTTTAATGAAGATGTTTCTTTTATTCTTTTTTAAATTCTTTTAACCTCTTCATTTTTCAGTTTTATCTATCTTCCAATCTGTTTACTGTTTCTTTGACCACAACAAATCATTGATTAAAATACTTATTTTTTTCCATTTTTGTTATGTTTTAACTCTGAAATTTTTGATTTATGTTTACTGGTATTTCCCACTTGATGACACACTCTCATCAAAGCTTCCTAAGTAATAGTTCCTAGGGCTGGGGATTTAGCTCAAGTGGTACCATACCAACCTTGGATGCACATAGGACCCGAGTTCGATCCCCAGTACCGCAAAAAAAAAAAAAAGTACCAGTAATAGTTCCTAAATTCCCCAAAGACATGTAGAATGGGTGCATTAAGAGGCAGCAGCACCAATGAACTAAATCTCCAGGCCTAACAAGTCGTGTACTTTTAAAGCCTTAAGACCAATATCTGGACCCCTTAAATGATCCTGTTACCTCTTTGTTTTCTTCCATGTGGAACATTCTTTTCTGTTTCTTTTGTATGTCTTGTATTTGTTGTTTGACACATGAACATGCAAGACAGCATAACAATCCCAAATGCCCATTCCCTTCCCTACATCGTAACTTGTTTTGTTGCTTATTTGCTTACTGACTTGGCAAGGCTAGTTCAGTGAGGCCTATTTCTGCCTCGCTGGCCATTCTAACATCCTACTACATTTCCCTCCCTGTTGCTCTTTTATCCTGTCTATTCCTAGTGGGCAAGAGACTTTACTTAGTCAAAGATTGTGCTTATGTTTCCTGAACTCTTTAAACTTTAACCATTATTTGGAAGGAGATTTGCCTTGGAGGCTGTTTTCATATTTCAGGGAGTTTAGCTTTCTTCCCTCCACATTCATTCAGGAACTAGTAGCTTGGCTTCTTCCCCCAATAGCTCCTAAGAGAGTACAGCTTGTGAGTACATAGCTTCCAGACTGCCGGCCTGAGTGCAGCTGGCTTCCTCCGAGTTGCCCCTGGATCTGAGTAGCTTATTCTTCAGTGACTCTTGGACAGAAACATGGCTAAGACTTGTGCCAGTGAACCTAGCATGCATTTTGGATGACTCTGGGTGTGGACAGGGAGCGCTTTCATGTGTGACCTATGTCTCGTTCTGATCTGCTCTTGAATTCATGCAGTGACGCTGTGCTCAGCCTTCCCGACTCATTTTCTGTAGCCCCCAAGGAGCCCTGCCTGGCTATTTCTTTCCCTGGTTCTCCATACCTGACTATAACAGAGCTTCTGCAATGGTGGAGTGAAGAAACCACAAACACCAGCATCCTGTGTCTCTTCAGGTGAAACCACAGATACCAACAGAGCTACAGGAGAGGGAGCCTTGTGTTCTAGCTGTATATGGCTTCCATGGGAGGAATTTTGGGGGCAGCTGATAACGAGATGGGTCAAATGTCACTGATTCTCAACCTTCTTACAGAGTTTTACTAGGTTTTCTTGAATATTTGTTTCTCCGTATCCTGCACACACCTAAGACAATTTTTCAGATCCCTTAACTGAACTTGTTATAACTTTCACCAGTTAAACTGCTGTTCTCCTGAGCATATGTCCATCAAGCTCTTCACGTTATCTACAGATATCTCTAAACTAAGGTGATACCTCATAGAGTCTCAAGCTGCAAATTTAACTCTGAAGATCCACAAATTACCACTTGACCAAAGAAACTAAACTGAAACATTTGAAACCTTCTATTACAGACAGGAGTTTGAAAAAGAAAGACATGTATGCGCTAATTTAATTTTTATATTTAAAAAACCTAAGAATTTTTTCTTGTACGACTGAATTTTGTGTCTTCAAGCAATCAAGGAACTATACTGTATATAAGTATATCAGTATCCTGTATTCAAAAGGTTGGGGCTATCAAAATTCTACCTATGTGAGTCAGAAAAGAAACAAAATCCTTCTTTTTTCTGGGATTATCAAAAATCTTATTGCTGTCCATAGTAAAGAATTATACATTCTGCTATTAATAACATAATCAGAAAAATCACTTCCAGTCCAATTTCTCTAAATTCAATTATTTCTAAGATGACAATCCTGAAAGCTCTCAAGGAGGGTGAGACGGCGACATTCAGCTGAGGGAAACGCCCTGTCTTCTCTTTCCTGAATGTCTTAGACAGGAGCACACAATGGAGCTACAACCTTGAGTGATTTACCATGGGTGAAAGCAAGCTTCCAAAAGTCATCCCTTAATCTTCTGTGCCTGTCTGAACCAAATCAGTGCAAGGCCCACTTCAAGTTGTGTTCTTCTGCACAGCCTTTATCCTACATCAGTTTACATATTCAATCCAACTCCTGACCACCCACAGTATTTATGATCTGAAATGTACAACCTGTTGAGTGTAGAGCCTGAAGGATAGTGCAAGGAAAGACACTTGAAAGGTTTCATAACTGTTTCTCTTTGGTTATAATAAATTAGTCCTCCAGAAAACCTCTATACCTTTGCAAGCATATTCAGCTCATTTCCTTTGCCTCTTTCCTGCAGAAATAGATAAACTCTGCTGCCATCAGGTTGCAAGAAGGCACTAGAGGATCCAAGGATCCAAGCTTCCTATCTACTTTCCTTGGGCTCTCCAAATGCTGTTGTGCTGTAACTGGTTGTATTGAGAAACAGTCTCCTCTAAGAGTACAGAATATATTCTGCACTCTTTCTGCAATTCATATGGATCAGAATAAGCAGGTCTCAGACATGAAAATTCCACATCATTTGTTTTATAGTTCCATCTAATCCAACAGAATCTTCATAGTACATCCATATAAAGTCCAAAAGAATTAACCTTTAGCATTATGACTAAGTTTTATACAGTGCTGAGTATAATTAATCAAATATAATTTCCCAAAGGAAAAAACCTACTAAGGTCAAGGATCATTAGCTTAATTACATTTTCTTCTTATTATGCTGTTGACTTTTTAAAAAGCCATTTACTTAGAAGTATAAAATTTTTCTGGCTGAAATACAATGAAAAATAAAGGTTATTACAGTTCCATTCTTTGAATTGGTTGGGTATGCTCTACAAATAGTTATAGGAATAGCATCTTCAAAAAATAATAAATCTTTCAACATCTAAAACAAATCCAGATTCCACAAGACCTATGTTTGTCTAATTATAGCTTTGTATTTTGATGTGGTTTTCTATGTAAATACATTTTTAAGGCTTGCAATTGGAATGTGCTCTATTAAAAGCAGATGTTAAAAGTTTCAAAGTACCAAATCCTTATTATGCACCCCCCTAAAAAATATAAATTGATTTCTTATAAGATATTTGGTCTTTCAGGCATTATTTTAGATCATCAGTCTCAAAGCCAAATATAACTGTCCAAATTAACCAAAATCCCTTTGCTAGAATAGCTAAAGACATTAAAACCAATACAAAAACCTAGACTTCTACAACTTAGATTACTATTCGGCCTATCCCCTTGTGAACAATGAAATCTCCATTGATTATAATAAAACATAGTTTCAAACTTCTAAAACTGAATGCTTGCAATAACTGAATAAAGGGGAAGCAGAGATGCACAGATGAAATAGAACACCTCTGTATCCTTTCTTTAGTTTCATTGTTATGTAACACGCACACATGTTCCCCCAATTCCTCAATATTTCAGAAAAAAAGCCTTTCAGTGGCAATTACTGTTTCATGGGAGAACGTTTAAGGACCTTACATTACGCATAATGTATAAAAGTAACTGGATGATAAATGCTTCTTTTCTCATCATCATTATGAATTTTTACAACATAAAACATCAGGTAAAATGGAAAGATTAAACAAGATGCTAAATGTCCAACTCCTTGACATTTAACATCTGTATTAAATATGAATTCTAAAGAATCCCTTCACTACTATTCCTCCCCCATTTATAATAAATAGCAGATTTAATTTTTTTATCCTATTTCCAGAGGCTGAAGCCCAACAATAAATAGTTCTTAGCCCAATTCTTTGGGCAGAGAATTTAATCTGATAAATAGAAGAAACCCAGAATGAGATTCATTTGTGTTGCATTAAATGGTTGCACAAATACTGGAAATATATTTTTAAAATAACACCAAGATTCTTCTTTTACAGTTTTACTCACTTCCACGTGCAACTTTACATCATGAATAGTATGTTTCTTTGCAGACCTTAGAAGCATGACTAGGTATTAATTACTAAAAGAATATCTTGTGGAAATAGTTCTTCTGTGTCATGGGGTGAATAAAAGTATCACAGGCTGACATTTGGTGAGAGCTAACCACAGTGGCTGCTTGCTACTGTAACCACTATTTATATACCACATGAGCAAAGGCCTTGTTTTTAGTACTTAGAGAAGCCTGTGTGGACTAAGCTCACATTGCTCAGATATTTCTATGTAACTGAGCAAATGTACATTAGGTCACATCATAGTTCATGTGCTTGTCAATATTTGTAAAATATGGAAACGTTTTTGAAAATGTCTCCACATAAAATATTACAAGCATGACTACAGTTACTTAAAAACAGCACATATGAAAAGCAATAAATTCGAATGCTTTTTAAAGTAAATATTCTGATCTATATATAAATTAAAAATGATATTCACACAAAATACTGCATGTCCAGACTGATGACTTAAGAAGAACAGAGGCTCAGGGGCTGGTGGCTAGAGTCTGACCCTCCCTCTGTCCCTTCCCAGGGGGAACATGGCGGAACCCACCCTCCCCTCCGCTCTCTACACTGGAAACGGAGAATGATGACATCGGTCTCACACGAGTAAGGATTAAGTGAGTCAAGATAAATAAAGCACTGACAACTGGTGCATGGTGGACAATGAGTATGACACAACTTGTGGTTTCCATGGTTATTATTCTCATCATAATTGCTATTAGTTACTCCCATCCCCACGTTTCCCACAGGACACAGGACTGACCAGCATCTCCTTTCAGAGATGGCCCTTATTACCAAAATCATTTCAGAGTAAATGCTCTGGCCTACTCATAAGCTTCGATTATATTGAATTTAATTTTCATTTGATCATGGAAAACCCTGGGGTAGTTCGAAGCTGTTGTTCACATTAACAATCACCAAATGTGCTGATGATAAAGTCAAGGGTAGACTAAATATTTGCTGGCAATGCTTCAGCTTTCCTTAAAAATGGGCCAGCATATATGAGTGTCAATATTTAAACATAGGCATCGTGTAAGATTGCTTTTTCCATCTTCTTCTTTATTCCTCAAGAAGTAGGGTTGTTCCTATTTTAGATCAGCAGGTTAATATATAACTCTGGTGTGTAAGTGTCACACTTGCTTGTGTGCAGCCATGCCACACTGCATTCTGATTAAATACTGTATATCTTCTCAGCTAATCTCCTGATGTATGTGATTTCAAAGTAAAAGATAGATGAAGAGATCATCACAGAGAAGACTTAAAATATATGCTTCAAGAGAAAGATATAAAATACTCGTCTCTTTAGCTCCTTGGAGGAAAGGGGATTTTAAATACAAGATATTCATCATTACTACTAGCCAGAATGTCTAGAGAATAACCCACTTTCTCCTTATGGGAGAGGGCAATGTGCCCAACTGGAGAATCTTCTATTATCATCCTGAAAATGTCTCTACCGTGACAGTAAAAGCAGCACAGGCACCTCGTTAAATACCAGTGCATTCGAGCACAGTCTTACTTTCAAGAAGACAGATCACAGAAAAATTATTTGGCTATTTTTAAATATTTAAAGAAAAACAGAACTTCCAGCTTCCACTGTATATAAGAAGAATCGCTTGAAATACTGCCATAAACATATGCCACAGCATTAAAGGTTATTAATTTTACTGGAAATGAATCATGAGGTGCCAAACTGTCTGCACATATAAGAAGTATACATTTCCCATAAAACAGGGAACTATTTGCATGCATCCTGAAACGTGCACTTTCCTTAAATGAAATTCTGAATGTCTCAAGGAAATAAAAAAGATAGATTTTTCTTCTCAATACAAAAAAGTTAAGCAAACCTAGTGTCCTTAGTAACGCCTCATATTGTAGCACTTCTTTTTCTCTACCATACAGCAAAGAAAAGTAATGTTCTATCCTTCCAGAAAGAGGTCAAAAACACAGAGCTCAGAACCAAGACCCAGACCAAGGAACTGCTGAATGAGTTTATCAAGAGTGAAGACAGAGCTGAGAGTGGTGGTTCACGCCTGTAATACCAGCACTCACGAGGCAGAGGCAGGAGGATTGCTGTGAGTTTGAGGCTTGCCTGGGCTACATAGTGAGCTCAAGGCCACCTTGAACTACTAAGTGAGACCCAATCTCAAAAAAAAAAAAAAAAGCGAAGATAGAGACAGTCTCATAACCCTGTTTGAAGCTGGAGGCCAACATTAGCGTCACTATCAGTAAGCGCAAATTAAACACTGGCAGTTTCTTGACTATGTTGTGAAATGCCTTAGTGACAGCGATGATTATGCTGAGCCGATGCTCCACATAGCCACACAGATGTGCTGGTTACCTGCAGAGGTCACATCATGCCGACTAGTTTAATTTGAAGTTTGGATGAGACATAAATCATATCTCAGTGAGCTAAAAACTATGATGCCAAACAGAGCCTGAAATCTGTCTTGGACAATGTGTGAGATGTCTTCATCTGAATTCTCTTAGTGAAAAACTGGAATTGGAAAATGAGGAAGGCATGGTTGGTTTTTCTGAGAATCTGGTCCCTAGAGGAGAGACTCCTGATGTCACGCCTGCCTACTATCAAGTGACAATTCTGTCTGGCTCTGCTCAGTGTCTGTACCCTTCACCTACATTCCCTGCCCACCCAGCTTCTAAGTCTACCATGGTCTCTGAGAAGAGAAACAAGTGTCTCAAAGCACTATATGCAAATACACCACAGAAGAGTTCTAGACTATGCATCTCCGCCAGAGAAAACATGATTTTCCATTTACCTGTATGTCCATTAATACTTTCTACCTGAGCTTACTGACAGAACATTAATGATTTCCTGGTTTTTAATCACTGCTGGACATAGTGATAAATATTTATAAGGTCCTCTACCCTCACCTAGTTAATTTAACAAATACTTATTGTCTACAGGTACAGGTGCCAGGTACAGCCTCATTCACTATAGTCACTGATCTAAGGTTAACATAAAATAGCTGTACTGCAATAAAAACTTCTGAAAAACTCATCATGTTTGAATTGACATCCGTCTGAGAATAGTTAAGATGTCTGAGGTGAGCCTATCCTGACAACCAGTCAGTGGTCTGGCTCTCTTGTTCCAGTCCATCCTTTCCCAACTAGATTTGTTAGTATCCCGGTATTAGAAGGTTTTCCTGCTCTGAAACAAGTATCAGAAGCAACAACTCCGGACCATGCCCTAGCTCCAGCTTCAAGGTTGGAGACAAAAATCCAAGCTAGAACCTCATTACCTGGCCTTCACTCTTTCTCTGACTCATGTCAGAGATTAGATCAAGGGATCTGGAATGAAAATGTTAGAAACAGACCTAAGATCTTCTATATTTTAAGTGAAGTGTGGCTGTTTAGCTGAGTCCTAATATTTAATAGCAAAATATCAACCATATGATCACTTACTAAGGATTAAGCTTCTTATTTTTCTGCCCAATATTTATTTCCATTTACATTAGCATTCAGATTTCAATAAAGTAAAAATTTATTTCTAACCAACTATTTCTGCAATGGCTGAGGTGTTTGGAAATAAGTATTATAACATTACAAACAAGAGTTAAGACTTTACCACTTGAAGTAGATTACTTGATGCAGTGTGTGAGCTGGTCTTACTTAACTGCATGTTCTAAAATTCTAACCTCTGCCATCTGCACAAGGTCCATAGTGAAAAACCTTTTTGAAATTTTTCTCTAATTAGAGTTCACACTTCTGCCAGAAACCCTGTCCAATCTCAGAAAACAGAAGAATACTCACTTGTTTGGCCTTGGTCTTTGAGATGGTGTCAGAAATAGGTTTCTTTCTCTCCTTTACAGCACTTTTAGAAAATAATTCCTCAAATTCATGGCAATCTATGGATGGCTCTTCAATTTTTTCCCAAATAAGTGAAGGACTGGAGTCTCTAAAATTAAGCAAAAGAATAATGAAAGGTTCATCAAACAGAATTACACTATGGTGAGTACAAAGTAAGGAAAAAGGGAAGGAAGAAAGGGAGGAAGAAGAGGAAAGAGCAAACAAGGAGAAAGCAGAGGGGAAAGAGAAAAGACTGTTTTACAACTGGACAATAAAATTAAAATACCGTTCATTACAATTAAACCTCTGCCTAAAAATAATTTCCAGTAATTCTAATTAACTGAGTATAAAAGCATAAGAAGATCCCTCTCAGAGTGCCCTTTAAGGCAAGATACACTCACTATCTCACAGTCCATCTTGACTGGTTGTCTGGTGGATTATTCTTGGGTTAAATACAGACTTTCAGGATAGTATCCTCCATCTCCCCACTTCCCTCACCCTGTGACTATTTGGCTCCTCACTGACTACACACACATGTAGTGACACTTGAAAACAGTAAATATGTTTTTTAAAAGCAAAATGACTTTGTATCACATATTTAGAGGAAATGAGTTGGGGCATGATTTAAAGTGATTCACCAGCAAATGTAAGTGACATGACTTCTACATGGAGACTGCATTAGTTAGTTAGAAGTGGTCAGGACACACAGATCCTTGCCTCCTGATAAGATTTAGTGAAGAAAAGACACAAAAAGTCAAAATGAGCCTGGTAAATAACCTGATTCTAAATCATACCAGGGAATCACAAGCTAGATGGAAGAAGACCAGGGACATTTTTAAATGCATGCTGTTCCCACCCCAGTCAAGTCTCCCAGTACCATCCCAGAGTCCAGTGAACCAGACCTAGTGAAACATATTCTTTTATGGCCACCATTCCCAACTCTGATGTTATGACTACACAATATGACCCTAGTCATCTACAGAAGTGCCATGAAATTCTCAAAATTAAAACTACTTCACACATGGAGTGTGCATATATTTTTATATAATGAGTTTCTTTTAAAAAGAAAAAACAGGCTCCCACAAACTGGGCAAATTAGTAAAGCAAGTTTGTGCCTTTCAAAGGATGCCAAGATCACACTCAGGAGTCAGTCTAAGATTTGATTTACATTTTTTTTTTTTTTTTGCTTTTCGAGACAGGGTCTTGCTTTGTAGTTCAGGCTGTCCCTGAGCTCACTATGGTGCCCAGGCAAGCCGCCGCAAACTCAGCAATCCCCCTGTCTCTGCCTCCCAAGTGCTGAGATTACAGGCGTGAGCCACCACGTCCGGCATTGTAGTATGCAGTGTTGATTGTTGGTGGGCGTGTCTCCACGCCCAGCATTATATGTGGTTACCGGGGATCGAACTCAGGACCTTGCGCTTGCGAGGCAGGCGCCGGAACCACTGAGCTAACCCTCCGGCCCTTGATTTACATTTTTACACTGTTGTAAGAAATAAAAGTTTAGTGAAACATCAATGGATATATGTACACCTGATATACTGATTCATGCACTGATATATTTTATAAAGTTAAAATACTGTCTACCATTTGTATATTATGTATATAAATTATTTACCCTTATGATATTGCCTGAGAAAAGCTTGAAATTTAAATAAATTGCTTCATAAATACTGATGTAAAAGTCTACACACAAGTTTTAGAGTCATACATTAAAAATACTGTACTTTTTCCAAAAGCTATAAAATACATTGTTCACTTCATTCTGACAAACTGCAAAGATGAGCTTGCTTTCATGTTACCTTTTACTATGAAGTTGAATTCTTGTCCAATAAAGAGGCTTCATTGGCCGACAAGGCTCTATGGGCTGTTTTCTACTCCCTCTGTCCTGATTCATCCCTAATCCAAAGAACCCAGTTGGCAACGGAGGAGGAAGAAATCCACATACTTGTGGTGTTGGTAAAGTGCTGGTCCCGACTTGTGGGGAGGGTGGAGGGTTTGATCCAGGGAGCAAAGGAGGTGGTGGGGGTGGGGGAATTCCTGCTGTAGGAGGAGGCAGAGGTGCGGCAGGAATAGGCAAAACACCCATACCTGGCAATGGAGGAGGTGGAGGGACCCCAACTCCAGGAAGGGGAGGGGGAGGGGGAGGGGGAGGGGG
>PVIC010009543.1:0-45395 GCA_004025085.1 Thryonomys swinderianus
GATTAATTGAAGGACTGGTTCTGTTTGGGTTGAGGGGGGAGAGAAGGGGTCCCCTCACAGAAGACATCTGGAAGATGTTATCAGTGCTTATCTATGCTTTATCCTGTTTTTCTTATCAATACGCCTTATAATATATTACAAATTTATTCTGGAAAAGAACTCCAATTTTTCCTTGAGGGGCATGGGGCAGAGAAGATAGATCAACAAATCTGGCTTCAGGAAGATTTTCAATTTATTCTTAAATATAATCATTCTGGGTGCTGGAGATCAGGTAATGGATGAGTCTAACTCATTTTCCTGAATCAGTCTAGATAATAATAAACTAAATACAAGTGCCTTTCAATATAACAGTATCTTCTTTTTTTTCTGAAACAGGGTCTCACTTTGTAGTTCAGGCTGGCCCTGAGCTCACTATGTAGCCCAGGCAAGCCTCAAACTCTGCCTTCCGAGTGCTGGGATTACAGGCCTGAGCCACCACGCCCAGCATTTGTGGTTTGTGGTACTGATTGCTGGTGGGTGTGAGTCTCCACACCCAGCATTGTATGTGGTTACCAGGATCGAACTCAGGACCTGTGCTTGCAAGGCAGGTGCCGGAATCACTGAACTAAATCTCCAGCCCAATATAACAGTATCTTATAATTACTGTATTAAAGAATTTTCACCATAGGAAACCAACAAAAGAAGAATACTAAAAGAGACAAATCACTTCAAATTTTTAAGAAAAAAAGTTTTTGTTTTTGAGACAGGGTCCTGCTGTAGTTCAGGCTAGCCTTGAACTATGTAACCCAGGCTGTCTCAAACTCACTGCAACCCTCTTGCCTTAGCCTCCTACATTCTAGGACTACAGCGTGTACTACCATGCCTGGCCAAAATAGTTTTTTGTTTTGCTTTATTTTTTGGTGCCAGCGATCAAACTTGTGACTTTGCACTTCTGAGTCAGGCACCAAAACCACTGAGCCAACAAAGTTATTTTTTAAAAATATTTATTATATTTAGGTACAGGGATCAAACTCAGAACCTTGAGCTTACAAAGTAGATACCAAAAACACTGAGCTAAATCTCTGGCCCAAAAAAGTTGGAGTTTTGTCTATTTTTTATCTTTATTGGTACATTGTATATACACATCATGATCACACTCAATATTGGGAATTTGTGCCAACATATGACATGATTCTCATTTTTTCCCATTTCCCCTGCCCACCTCACAACCTCCCACCCCCTGAATACATAAGCTTTGTTTCCCTTTTTTATTACCATCACATTTTTTCTTTACCCCTCATTACTTCCTCCTCCATTTCCCTTTGAATATTTTCTATTTCACAATATCCATCAAACATTCTAGAACTTAACATCTTCATTTTCTCATACCAGAGAACATATACAATATTTACACACCTGTGACCTATTTATTTCACTTATGAGTAGGTCCTGAAGGTACATCCACTTGAGTATAAATGACTCAAACTTATCATTCTTTAAGGCAGAGTAATACTCCACTTTATAGAGAAACCACATCTTCTTTATCTAGTCTCCAGTTGATGGGCATCTGGGTTGTTTCCAAGATTGACCTATCACAAACTGAGCTGCTCTGAACATGGGTGCACATATGTAAGTATGATAGCGAATCTTTTAATTCTCAAAAAAGGTATTTTTGAAGCCACTAGAAAACATTTTTTCTGAAGCTAAGAAGCATGAAAATTTGGGAGAAGTGGGAGAGTGTGCAATTTCTTAAGAAACTGATAGACCCACTCAGTGCCCTGTCCAACCCACCCAACCAGAGACGGGCTAGACCTCCGGAGAGCACCCACAAGGGGCCTGGTCCCCTGACCCGCAGCTGCAGGGAGCATCAAATTCCCGTCTCAGTCGTCCCCAAAGGTGTCGAGAACTAAGCGACCAGAAGATGTGTTTTCTCAACCAGGACACATGAGCGCTTCCTGTTTGTCACGTGGCCCGCTTCAGTTACTCACACCTTTATCTGAGGCCCTTAACACCTCTGGCTGCTTTCTTTCCACATCTAATGTCTTAAGGTACAATTTTTATACTAACTTTTTATCTTGACAGGGTCTCACTATGCAGTTTGGGGTGGTCTTGAAGTCACTATGTAGCCCAAGCTAGGGAGGAACTCACAGCGATCCTCTTGCCTCAGCCCCGAGTGTGCGAGGATAACAGGAGTGCACCATCGCATCTGGTTATATTAACATTTAATACTTTTGAGCTATTTTTCCAGTCTGTGTCCTAGGACTCCTCTTGTCCATGACTCATGGAAAGGCATCCCACAGGGTGGAGAGGCTAAGATTAGGAGGTAAAATGTGTAACTATGACACATGGTCTTCTCTGCATTGGCTCCCTGCTATGTTCAGCCGTCCATCAGCAAGCACGCCCTTATTACCAATTGAACAAATAAGCACATACACAGCACACTCAGGGACCTCTCTACACCCCACCCACCACACTCGCAGGCACCCCTCAATCCCAATGGGACTGACGCAGTCTGATCCGCAGGGAGCAACGGGAACAGCTCCTGTCCTGCTCCTCGAGAACCCACAGAGCCCCTCACCCTCTAGTCCAGTGGGCAACTTCATGGGAGGACCGGACCCGAGCACTGAGAGAGAGCCGAGTCTGCAGCCATACAGGCTCACAGCCTTCTAGGCATCTGCCTCTCTAGCCTTAGTGTACATGTTTAAAAAAAAAAAAAAAAAAGCACATGTGATAGTTTTGCTGGGAACAGCAAAAATAACTTTTCAGAGCTAGTGCTACCAAAGGTCCACACAGTAGTCTCACTTGAAGTCTCGGCAGGACTCCCTTCTCTGAGCCACAGCACACGGGGCAGAATCTCAGAGGAGCAGCTAACCAGCTCCGGCAACTGCCTGCGAGCCTGGACAGGAGACAGCACACCATGCAGTGACAAGGGGCGGGCCCTCTCAAACTACACCTAGCAACACACACACTTCACTCTGCTCCCTGTGTCTGCACCCCTCCCTCCACAAAAAGTGAGTAAACTACTGTATCCCCTCTCTGGCCTTCAACAGGTACACGATCTCTTAGATTATCCCTTAAGTCAAGATGTAGAAGCTTGATGGGGTGAGCATTCAGGGGTTCCTGAAATTGTACTGCTGCTAATACAAACCCCACTGGGGACCCTACTGAGCGAACATATGGCTAACACAGGCTGTGAGGCACAAGGGCTTCTTTCGATTATGGGAATTTCTGTCCCAGCCATTTGAAACATAGTCAGCTCATCACCATCTGGGCTTATATACACCTTTTACCTTTAGCCTAATGCTACTGTCTTAGTCTGCTCAGGCTGCTAGAAGAAAATACCTTAAACCAGGTTCCTCATAAGCCACTTACTTGCTTTACAGTTCTTGCCTCGGGAAGCTGAACAGCCCAAGATCAAAGCCCTGGCAGTGCCTTGGATGACACAGCCCATTCTAATAGGTGGCACCTCCCTGAAGAGCTCTCTAGAGCCTCTTTTACACAAGGGCACTGTCTCATTCCCAGGGTCTCTGTCTTCATGATCCACTTACCTCCTAAGGTCTCAGCCCTTCAGACCACCACCTGGGGGTAGGTAGGTTTTAACATGCAAACTTGGGAACACGGAAATATCCGGTCCACAGAACTAGCCCCCTTCTTCCTGCATGATTGTGGTTTAACCTCACAGAGCACGTAGTCACACCTTCCATCTCCTGAACTTACCCATCCCTACGTTCTGCATGAAGCTCATCAACAGCACACTGTTGACTCATTAACACAGTTTATTAACAATGGCCGGGGCTGGGATGCTGAGAGCCCCCCTCTGTCAGGTAATTCCAATACTCCGCCAACTGTCACCCCTGGAGAGCCTCGCGGACACCGCTGGTCATATGCAACTGAGGGCACTTCACAGAAGGTCACTTCTCTCCGCCTTTTTCATTGTAAGGAGGAACCTCCGCCCAACATTTACATCACCCTCAAACTACCAACCACTGCAGCGTCAGCTTGGTCAGGCTAGCTGCCTAACACACGGGGCTCTGAGCTCGGGATGCAGTCAGCCTTTCCCAGGAAGGGGGGACTGGCCTGACTAAAACTCCTGACTAAAGGTGAGTGTTCATTTGGATAAATTCCTGTTTACTTCCAGTGGCCCAATAACTGTTAAGTACACAACCATAAAAGGAGACCCTATCACAGCCTACTGCTGAGCACCTTTGACCATCCAAGGTACCTTCCACAGCAATTTCTGCTTTAGAGGGAAGATTAAATTCAACTTTTTGCAAAACTACACAGGCACACATAGTGTGATCAACCTATAGAAGTCAAAACCTGCCTAGATTTCTCATCTCTCCCCGTTATCCGTCTGTGGCACACAGCAGAAATAAGCTAAGAGGCCACCAAGCCCACTTCACGGGTGAGCTGAACTGTCTATAGCCCACAACTGGAGACCTCACAGTCCATCTTCCATTTTAGCACTTCTACTCTAACGTAATCCTTCTGACTTTCTCTCTCCCACCATCTGAGGTAAAAGGAGGGGAAAGAAAAACCCTAGTCCTTGGCATTTGTGCGAGTTTCACCCCAAACTACAGACACCACACGCCTGGGGAGCCTACGAACTACAGATGTACCTAGAGCATCTGCCCCACGCATCTCGAACACAGGGTGGCCGCCGCACCTCCCAGCACTGTCAGGGCAGGCAAATCGGTAACTCTGAGGGGTTAAGAATGACAGTCCTGGGCCCGAGATTTGGCTCAGTGGTTCTGGTGCCTGCCTCACAAGCACAAGGTCCCTAGTTTGATCCCCAATAAGCACAGACAACAATACTGGTCATGGCAGACACACCACTGGCAATCAGTATCTCATACCACAGATGCCAGGCTTGGTGGCTCAAGCCTATAATCCCAGCACTCAGGAGGCAGAGACAGGAGGATCGCTGAGTTTGAGGCTTGACTGGGCTACATAGTGAGCTCAGGGCCAGCCTGAACTACAAAGTGAGATCCTGTCTCAAAAAAAAAAAAATGACAGTCCTGTCTGGTCGGGAGTATGAAAAGTACTTAAGTCCTAGCAGAAACTGGACTGCTTGACAAGTTTTGGTTAGAGAGAAGTGGCATTTCTAATGAACTCCTGAACTAGGGAAGAAAAAAAAAAGCAGTCAAATGGCCTCCCCAGGCTCCCCTTCAGCTCCAAAAGGAAGACAGACAGTGAGAAAGCCTTTGCGGCTAAGGTGCCACAGAACTCTTGCCCTCAGCATTCGTCACCCCAGGCAGTAGAACACTCTCTGCTGCTTTTTTTTTTTTTTTTACCATTACTGGTGAGTTACTGCTACTGTATTTTAAGTAAACTGAACTTTACACAGCCTGTGTTTTTTTTAAAAACAATGTCTATATTCTCAAGGGTCACCCACTGTGTCCCCCCTCCCCGTACAGTTCCCACAGCTGGCCACAGGAATCGGGGTGAAGGAAAGGCCTCACACCTTGGGGCCTAACCCAGAAGCAGGAAAGAGGCCAAGGCTGGCAAGGCGAGCACCAGCAACAGGACCCTGTCAGGGTCAGAGGTGAGGCAGGTCGGCCCGCGGCAGATATCTGCAGAGGCCCTGGCCCAGGGGACCTGTCCAGCTCAGTCCCCGGGAGAGATGGTCACCACCAATCCAGCCAGAAGACAAGAGACGGGAGACCTGGCTGGTACTCTACTGAGCAGAAAACGGGGAGATGTTTGCTTGCTCCTCTGAAAGGGCCAGGGACATTTCAAGAAATGGACAGCAGGGCCGGAGGGTTAGCTCAGTGGTTCCAGCGCCTGCCTCGCAAGTGCAAGGTCCTGAGTTTGATCCCCAGTAACCACATACAATGCTGGGCGTGGAGACTCACGTCCACCAGCCATCAACACCACATACCACAGTGCCGGGCATGGTGGCTCACACCTGTAATCCCAGCACTCGGGAGGCAGAGGCAGGAGGATTACTGAGTTCGAGGCTTGCCTGGGCTACATAGTGAGCTCAGGGCCAGCCTGTACTACAAAGCGAGACCCTGTCTCAAAAAAAAAAAAAAAAAAAGAAATGGACAGCAAGCAGGAGGACCTACTAAGAGCAGAGTCACAGCTCAAACCTCAGTGTGAACCCTGAGCTCTCTAACCTTGCCTGACCAGGACTGGAGGGGAAGGGAACCACCAGGAACAGCCCAGGACTGTGAACCATTCCTTGTCAGCTGGGGGCTGCTGAGGGTACCCTGAGAACCCAACAGCACACAGGTTTCTTCACAGAGCTGGGGCTCCCAGCTCCTCTACGTAGGAGACTTTGTGGTCTAGAAATGGAAGAAGCCAACAGCAACCACAAAATGGTTTCCACCCCCCAAAACAATCTCCAATAGAACCAGACAGGTTTCAATGTATTCACACCGAACTCAGGACAGTGACACTTCTGCAGGATCCTATGATGGTAGATGAACAACTCCAGCCATCTGTCCACACTCAAAGTGCGTCCTGACATCTGGGGGATCTGCTGACGGTGACGTGCCCATGTGGTTCACCTGGCGTGACAGTCGGACCACACTGGGGCGAAGGGTGCCGGAGGCTGTGTGGCATGGGCACCACGGATGCATGGGCACACGGGGAATCTCAGTACCTTCTCCTTCATTTGCTGCAAACCCACAACAGTCTTTTAAAAAAAATTTCAAGCACTCATCATTCCACCCCCTAAAAAGCCTGTACTTTTCAAACGCACTTTATGTCCACTGCTCTTCTCACAAAGAACTTACCCTAAAATGGGCCATTGTGCCTAAAATAGAAGTAAAATAAGAGTTTTCACTTAACCTGCTGGCTCAACACACTGTCATCTCCGAACCTGAGACTTACACAAGACTCTGCGCCTCTAACAGAGTACATTTACTAGGAACAAATCACCTACAAGAAACTCCCAAATCCTTTTCCTGTCTAAAACTGGCATTTTAGGATGCCTAAGTCATACAACTATTACAGAAAATTATTTTAATAACATGATCTCCCAAAATACACTGCTTTCATCTTTTCTTCTTCCTCTCCTGATTGGAGCCACATGTACCTCTTACATAACCAGCTCTGTCAGTGCTGACAATCCTGAGTTCTGCTTTTCATGCAGCAGAGACCCGCTGTCCCACAGTCCCGTATCCTTTATAACCAGCCCAGCGCTGCTGTCCTCATGAAGCAACTGCCTCACGGATGAAAACCTAGCCTCACTGTCAACAAAATCACAGTGATCTGCTCCAAACAGAAACTCGTGCTAGGCTCACACTCCTACACAGGCTTCTCTCCAGCCCGGAGCCTAGAGCAGCACACATCACCGAGGCCCTGCTGACCAAGCCTCCCTGCCAGGACCCCTCACCCCCCACCGAAGCTCTCTCGGGGCTTCTTTCTCCACCTGGGGTACTGCTGGTCACCTGGTCCGGCATCTGCTGCTCAAGGGCAGAGGACACAGACTGGCCGGAGCTTCATCCCTCTTGTCCAGGCCTGGGGACACCACATAAGCCATGCTGTGTAGAACTTCCCCAAGAGCCTGTGCTAGAGCTGCTCACAGAAGGCACAACTTTCTCTCCGTGGTCACGGAAGAAGAGCAGGCATTCCTGGTGGCCACCTTTAACACCAGCTAGGGACACCTGCCGGAGAAGCCAGCCACCCACGAAGACCCGTGAGCCCCAGTGACTGCTGCATGGAAGCCTCTCTAGCCCTTTGAAAAGTATGGGCAAACAAATCTCCCCTTTCTCTCTGCTCAGTGCAGTACCAGCCGGCTCACCCATCTGCCCTGGAACCACAGTATCACCCACCAGGTTAGAATGATTTGATTAACCTAGAGGTGAAAGACCAGGATGTTTAAATAACATCCTTGTTAAACTGTTATATGATTCACTAGAAAGCTATAGTGTGACTCACTTCAGGAGTAACATCTATTAAACTACACATTAAAGAGATCTAAAATCCAAGTGAAATGTGTGTGTGTGTTCATGTGTGCGCGCACACTCTACATGGAGCTCTGTCATACAGTGTAGCTAACAGAGTTTTTAAAAAAGACATTCCTGTCATCCAAGAAATCATACACTGCTCTGACAATGGCTCTAGAACTGTCCCCACTGACAGAGGGGGCCCACCACCCTCCTCGCATCACCTGTCCACCCAGGACCAGCCCTGCAACTGTGGGGACGCCTGGGGACAGCAGGCACGGGCAGGACGGGCCAGGACCGGCAGGTCAGGCTGGGTGGAGGACCGGAAAGGCCGGCTCCTGCTCTCGCTCACCCCGGTCACAGCGGCACACCCTTCGCAGGTGGCGCGCAGCCCAGACCACTTAGTTAATAAGTCACCACCTCTGTCCCGTCTCCCCAGCCGGGACTCTTCCCGGAGCTCCAGGCACACAGGTCTCCGGCTCTTCCCCTCCTCCCACACAGAATTCTGCACCTTCCAGTGTCTGCGGCCAGCGGGGCTCTGAGCCCCAAGGTCCGCTTACCAGCACACCCTGGCTGCCCAGCTCCCCCCACCCCGTCCTTCCCCATCACCGCGGCTCCTGGTCCCCCAGCGAAAGCTGCATGGTCAAGGAGGCTCAGCTCACGCCTCGACAGTGACAGACAGACAGCCTGCTCCCTCCTGGGCACTCACCCAGCTGTCAGCACCCACTGCTGGTCTCACTCTGCAGACTCAAACTTTCCCAGAAATATACAAGGAGTACCCTCCAAATAAAATAATGTTTCCTCCAGTACTGGGCATCAAACTCAGGACCCTGTACCTGTGAGGCAGGAGCTGTACCACTGAGCTAAATCTGTGGCCCAATTAAAGTAATTTTAAAATAAAGAGAAAAGAGAGGGAGAGCACGTGGGCAGACAGGCAAACCAGGCAGAACACACCTGTCGTCCCAGCACTCAGCAGGCTGAGGCAGGAAGATCGCCAAATTGAGGCTAACCTGGCCTTCAGAGTGAGCTCAGGGCCAGCCTGAGCTACGCAGCGCTGTGCAAGGGGCAGGGGAGGAAAGACAGGAAAAAGGAGAAAGTCCTTCTGAGAATCTCACAGTCGCTAGGAAGCAGGCTACCCCTCCAAGGACAGGCATCCCAGTCACTCAGCACCTGGGCCCGTCCCCTCTTCAGCTTCCCAGCAATCATTCTGCTGCCCGTCCCACGAGGGGGCCCTTCCCTCACCAGCTCTCCATGCTCCTGCGAGTCTCTGCGCCTTTGTACCTTCTCATCCGTCTGGATTCTCTCTCCCTAAAAGACAGGACTCCAGAACAGCTCTCAGGCATCATTTCACTCCTCCCGAAACTACCATGTCTGGCGCTGAACTACTTGCACCTGAGGCTTCTGTGCCTTACGCGTCCACACCGCACGCTCCCACACCCTGCCACTGGCCACCGGCTCCTGGGAAAAGCGGCTACGAGTTACTTTCTAAGCCCAGCACCTGCCAGGCAGGTGCCTCTCCCACCCTGAACACCACCTCCCACACGCGCTCCACGCGCCCGCAGCCTGGCCTTCTCCTCCTGAGGTTATCTGTGTAGACAGATCAGCACTCGTCGTGTCTTCCGGGACTAAGGAGGACGACTGCTCCTCCAGCTGAGGAATCAAGGCCACACAGACAGCTTCTGAGTCCACAGCGGGTGTCACAAAAGGGCCCCGTGGTAGCAGGTTGCCAAAAGGAGGAAAAGACTGTGAATCTCAGCGACATCCACGCAGCACGGACCGCCAACCTCCACTCACCCAGAAACACCGCACGAGCCCATCCAGCCCCGGGAAGTATAAAGAAAGCTCTTCCTCCTCGTCCAGCTCTGCCGCCCTCAGAAGCGGGTCCTAATTCTGAGCTGTGTCAGCAAAGCCTCCCTTCGCAACTGCCATTCAGAAACGCCACTGTTTTCCTATAAAGCATGCTTCACTTCTAAGCAACAAAGCGGAGCATCTGGAAACTGCCCATCTTTTAAACCATTTCTAATGCGGGAACAATTTTACTTCTTTGTGCAAACTATAACAGGGGGACCATGAGAGCAAATTACAACCAAAATAGAACTGTACATCCCTGATTTTTCTGTCTCAGAAAACACTGCTAGGTAACTGGCCCCAACTTCTACACTTAGTTTTTCAGCTTAAACTAGCAAATTACCACACCAACTATGCGGCTGCCTTTGACCTGTAACCCAACCAGGCTCCTCTCTTGGAAGTTAAGCAAATCACTAAGACAACCAATGAAACATGCAAGAAAAATCTGCAGAAGTGAACAAAAGCAAACAGACTCTAGCAAAATACAGGAACACCCTTTAGAGGCAAGATGCACGCTGATCTAAAACAATTTGACAGCAAAGCCTGAGCAGATGTGAGTGAGATGAACAAACCATCTTAGAGTTGACAGGTACGGGGTGGGGGAGCAGGAGGGAGGGGTGCAGAGGGCATGGAGTTATTTGGTCTTCAACGTTATTCCACATGAATGCTACAACAACCCCTCTCTCACCGTGAACCTTGTGCAGGGAGGAAAAAACAATCCAAAGCATGTAATTCTCAGACCAAGAATTTAACTCAGTGGTTCCGGCGTATGCCTGGCAAGTGCAAGGTCAAGAGTCCAATTTTCTGTACCACAATGGTGGATGTGGTGGCTCACACTTGTAATCCCAGCACTCGGGAGGCAGAGGCAGGAAGATTGCTGTGAGTAAGAGGTTTGCCTAGGTTACACAGGGCCAGCCTGAATTGCAAAGCGAGACCCTGTCTAATAAATAAATAAATAAATACATAAATACATAAATAAAACAAAACACCGGGGCCGGAGATTTAGCTCAGTGGTTCTGGCGCCTGCCTCACAAGCGCAAGGTCCTGAGTTCGATCCCGGTAACCACATAGAATGCTGGGCATGGTGACTCACACCCACCAGCAATCAATACCACATACCACAATGCCGGGCGTGGTGGCTCACGCCTATAATCCCAGCACTCGGGAGGCAGACAGGAGGATTGCTGAGTTCGAGGCTTGCCTGTGCTACATAGTGAGCTCAGGGCTGGCCTGAACTACAAAGCGAGACCCTGTCTCAAAAAAAAAAAACAAAACACCATTCAGTTGGCAGCACTCTGGCTGTCTGTCTTCCTAAGGCCCTGCCTCAGTACGTCACCCAGAGCCTGGTGGCAGCCGGCCAAGCAGAGCCAACTCTGCTCTTTAGTCTGCGAGCTGGAATCCCCTCTGTGCACTGACGTACAGTGGCCAACATTAAAAGCCAGGCAAGAAGGAGGAAGCTTGACCACATAGTACACGACAGGGGGTCCCTCACTTACCGGTCTAACCAACGCCTTTTAACCACAAACACTTCATTAAGACCCTGCTTTCCAAGGATACTGACTGCTCCAAAAGGGAAACAAAAGGCTAAAGGTTACTCTTCCCAACAAGCAGAGCCACACAGGAAGCTGACTCTAGCTAGAGGTCTTCTGGTGTCCGATGAGATAGCTTTCCAGAGGCACCAAGTCCACAGGACACCAAAATAACATCAAAGCAGGTGAGAGATGCGTGCCTGTAACCCTAGCACTTAGGCTGAAACAGGAAGATCGCAACGAGCTGGAGGCATGGTGATTCACGCCCACCAGCAATCTGTACCACATTCCACAGTGCTGGGCGTGGTGGCTCACGTTTGTAATCCCAGCACTTGGAAGGCAGAGGCAGGAGGATGCTGAGTTTGAGGGTTGCTCTTCCTGGACTACAGCCTGGACTACACAGCATGATCCTATCTCAAAAAAGCATAAATAAATAATCCCAAAACACTGTATGGAAATATGTATGATACAATGCTAAATGGAAAATAGTATTTCAAAAGCACCTGGGTTATAACTGCAATTATATAAAGACACGTATACACAGATGTATTTTTTCCAAATGACTGGAAAATAAGCAGAATAGAAAACACTCATATTTCAGTAGTGGACTATACATGCATTTGAGCCACTGGGGCAAGGGAGAGCTCCTACTTCTGTACCAATCTTCAAACTTCTATTTCGATTACTTTTTTTTTTTTTCCTTTTGAGACAGGGTCTTGCTTTATAGCTCAGGCTGGCCCTGTGCTCACTATGTAGCCCAGGCAACCCTCAAACTCAGCAATCCTCCTGCCTCTGCCTTCCAAGTGCTGGGATTACAAACGTGAGCCACCACGCCCAGCACTGTGGAATGTGGTACAGATTGCTGGTGGGCGTGAGTCACCATGCCCAGTATTGTTTTATGTGGTTCCTGGGGATTGAACAAGGGACCTTGTGCTTGCTAGACAGGTGCTGGAACCACTGAGCTAAATCTCTGGCCCTCGATTACTTTTTAGTAGATTCTGCCCAGACAGTGCAACAGGGTAGGAAACAGGGCTGGTGGCCCCAACAGATAAACAACAGCAGGCCCTCCGGCGGGTTTCTTAGGCTCTGCTATCACAAATCCCCCACAGACACAGAGGGGATGACTTCTCTGCTACAGTCAGATGAAAGGCAAAAGAATCATGCTCACATTTCAAAAAGGCCTTGACAGCTGCAGCTAGCCTATCAAAAATCTCTCTATGCAACAGGTCATGTACAAGAATACTGAAGAGTCTGTCTTTTTCTAAAGGCTTAAAATATCTTTGTCATCTTAAGTAAATTCTTCCTCCATTATTTTTCAGGGCACTAAGGATACACTTTATTCCTCATGGAAATATACAGAAGGAAAGTAACTTGTAAGTGCTACAAGTGTCGCAGCTCCTCAAGGCTACCCAGAGATCAGACTGGAGAGAAGTAACACTACACAGGCACACGCGGGTGACTGTGAAGTACACGTCTGTGGGGCACCGGGGGCTTCTCATGCCTGCTCTTACGAAGCTGTGCGCTCCCCTCACCAGGAGCACATCCAGGGGACGCTTTGAACGGCATCCACACACCTGCTGCTGGCCTCATGGGCCGGGCCACCTTGGGGTGTGCACCAAGACCACGCACCTGTGCCCACAGGTGTGCACACCTGAGCCCCTCTAAGGTTTAGGCACATAAAGGGCATCACCCTGCGGACCAGGCTGGGCAATGCAACAAGGTTCGGGTCCAGGACAGGGCAACCCGAGTGCCACACACACTGGACCTCGGCCCATGGACCAAGAGCCCCAGCCTTAACTACCTTTCCTGACAGTCAACCTGTGCACCGTGTGCTTTGAAAATGCTTAATTCCTCAAGTAAGGAACAAGTGGAAGCAACCTCGGAAGGGATACAATACACTGTTAAAGACCTCAGGGCACCTCCCGCCTTCGAAGGCTCAAAGAATGGAGGGGGTCACAGATCTGCTCTGAATTGAAAAGAGCATCAACTCTGCCCAAAAGCCCATCATTCCCTGGGTGGACACCTCCGGGGCTTCCTACCTGTCTGCCTCCCCCACAGCTCCTGGAGCCAGAGAGCCTGTGTCCACCAAGTGCTTCCCCAAAGGCAGCGGGCAGAGGCCCTGAGGGCTCACGGGACGTGAAGGGCAGGAGCCTGGCTGACCATGCACTGGCCCAGAGGAACAGGCTGAGAATGCAGAGGGGACCAGGTGCCAGAGCCGCGGGAGGAGGGGCATGGCGGGGCGGAGCCCAGCCAGCACTGGGTGGCTGAGGAACGCCAGGGACAGGCTGGGAGTTACAAAGGCCCTGACTTTTAGGCTGGCATGTACATGAGGTCGCAAAGTTCCAGACACCACGACAGGTTCTTCTCGAGAGGCCTCCCCGGCACTGGGCGAGGGTTACCAAGTCCAGTCTGGGGAATCCCAAGAGAACCACAGACCTCAAGTCTTGAGAGATGCACTCCTGAAGAAGGCTCCAAGGTCAAAAGGACACGGGGATCTCCCCCCGTGGTGCCCCCACCACTGGCTTAGAAAAACCTGCTGAAGTCCTACAACACGGAGGCCTCTTCCACCCTGAGTCAGGCTTCTGACATACAAGCTGCAGGTCTGTGCGCACTGACTTCCGCGGTCCACTTTCAAATGAGCAGCTCTCGTGAGTCCCAGGCACCCTTCTCCAGGTCAACTGTTCCCACAGCAAGGACCCCAAGGCAGGGCTCACCTGGGCACCTGCTGGTTCCTATCCCAGACTTGGGGCGGGTGGGGGCCCCCTCGTGGTATTTCTCTCCTTGCCGCCCTTCACAGTTCAAGGCAACACATGCTGAGCCACACTGACCGCCACAGGCCTGGCCCCACCCCACGGAGGTCTCAGGGCTGGGCAGAAGTTTGCAGGGACCCATGCCCCGCAGTTCCAGGAAGCCAAGGTGAAAATCAGGCAGGAGCGAGGCTCCCGACTAGAGTACGAGCGAACTGCACAGCACTAGGCTCAAGCACAGAGGCCCCCAGGACTGCAGCAGAGTGGGCAAGCAGAAAGCCAGCTGCATGCTGCGGGCTGCCATCGCAGGAGTCCCAGCCACCCTCCCAGGTCACCCTCTCATGAACAGGCACCCTCGATGATGGGTATTTTGGCGCATACCTACAACCCCAGCACTCGGGAGGCTGAGACAGGAAGAACTCCATGAGTTCAAGGCCAACCTGCACTACGTAGCAAGCTCTATCTCAAGAAAAGAACAAAAAACAAGAGCCACCCTGCGCAGCCAGGGGCTAGCCACGGTGAGGAGCCAGCCCCAAGCCATGAAGTCTCAGAAGAAAGACAATGATGATGGAATAGGAACTTGCTCTTCTTCCAAAATGTACACAAAACAGCACTCAGAGCACCCAGAACCCGCACAGAGGGTGGAGGCTGAAGCATCGGAGAAGCTGCAGCAGCAGCTGGGAGGAAGCTGAGTGGAGACTGGCACCGAGGCCAGGGTTCCTCCATGGTGCTGCTGTCCACCCAGCAGAGGTCCTGCCAGTTAACCCAGGGCAGGGGGAAGCCGCCACAGTGCCTGGCCCCACTCACTGAGGCAGCAGAACTCCATGAAATCAGTCCCCTTCCTACAGGCTGCCCACCGAGGGAGCAAGTGTGGAGGATCTGTACTTTCACTCTGGACACAGCAAGGCCAAAGGCACCCTTCCCCTTCCACCAACAGAGCAGGAAGCGGCGAAGCAAGCGGGAAGAGGAAAGCCCTTACTGCCTGAAACTGCCGAAGCCGCTCTTTGTACTTGCACATCTTTTTCTTTTCTTTTCTTTTCTTTTCTTTTCTTTTCTTTTCTTTTTTGAGACAGGGTCTCACCTTGCAGTTCAGGCTGGCCCTCAGCTCACTATGTAGCCCAGGCAAGCCTGGAACTCAGCAATCCTCCTGTCTCTGCCTCCCGAGTGCTGGGATTACAGGTGTGAGCCACCACGCCTGGCACTGTGGTATGTGGTATTGATTGCTGGTGGGCATGAGTCACCACGCCAAGCATTGTATGTGGTTACTGGGGATCAAACTCAGGACCTTGCAGCTTGCGAGGCAGGTGCTGGAACCACTGAGCTAAATCTCTGGCCTGCACATCTTTTTCTTTTCAAATTACTACTCAAGACCAGAGACGTAACAGTGAACTTGCATCAGATACACTAAAGAAATGTTTGAACAATCCCTTCTTCACCCCAACTTTAGTTTCAAAATTCTCCTCTAGTGCCAACTATGGTGGCGCGTGCCTGTAATCCGTACACGCAGGAGGGTGTGGCAGGCTGATCACTGAGAGCCTGGGTACGGGGCAAGGACAGCACAGCAAAATCCTGTCTCAAAGAAGAAAAATAATTCTCCTCCCAAACAAGGCCTAAAATACTGCTTCTAAATCACTAATTGCCCGGGCTGGGCTCAAACCTGCAATCCTCCTGCCTCAGCACCACCCCCCCTCCCCCGGCGTACTCGGATTAATTACAAGCTTGGCACCCAAAAGCCTTGTGCTGCCTTGTAACACAGCACAGCACATCCCACAGGGAGAGTGGGAACGAGTCAGCCCAGGTCTCTCTTCCTCTTCTTACAGAACCACCATTCCACCACGGGAGCCTCACCCTTGTGGCTTTGCCAACCCCACTCACTTCCCAAAGGCCCTGTCCAAATAATACAAGGACTCAAATTTGGGGATTAAGTTTCTAGGGCATGACCTCTGGGGACCCACTCAACCCACAGAAGACAAACCCAAACTGGAGGAGGACGAAGCACAGAACCAACTGAATTCACAGTGCTCAGCCCCCAACACTCAGGTCTCAGTGGAAGCAGCCCCTGTGCAGTGGTGCGGTAGCGGAAGGAGTGAACCAGTGACGAGGGAAAGTGGGTCACAGCAGTTACCCCGCCCCTGCTCCGCACCACCCGCCTTCCCCACAGAAGGAAACCACTGATGGCCGAAGGGAGGGACAGTGGGGCTTCTGCCCCCGGGGCGGCGGCATACTCCCCCAGATACTGCACCTAAAACCACTCCTCCACTCAGATGGGTGCAGCACTTGCGGGAGTGAGCACCATGACAGAAAGAGCCAATCCACACGGAGAGGGCAGAAGCTCCATGGGGACACAGCCCCCGAAGGCCCACCCAGTAGGCTACAGCCAAATTTCCACACACGGGTTCAGCAGTTCCCACTCTCAGATACAAAGAACACGCAAGGGTGGCCTCTAGCACAAAAAACTGGCAAACCCAACACAAGTGGAAGGTGGTCCCACAAGAAGAGAATCGAGCTAGAAGACAGGCAGATATTCAAGAACACAGCAAAGGACACAACAGTCAAAGAACCAACGAAGCTCTCAGATTTTAAAAAGCAGGAACAGAAATGAGATGCTCACTGGAAGAGTTGGACCAAGTTAAGGCAGCCGCCCAGAAGCCATGTAAAAGAGACAGAGGATGGAAAAGGCTTCCCAAGGCGAAGGCTGAAGACTGGCTCAGAAGGTCTCCATCCAAATAAGCCTCTCAGAAAGAACACAGAAAATGGAGGCAGGCACAAAGGAAAAAACTGAACACAAAAGACCCGAGTCGCCCAACTGAGCATTGTCACCAAGGACAAAAACAGATTCATCCCAAGACACATCACTGGGAATCTTCAGGACGCAAGAACAGTTCAGATCCCTCCGGGCTCGGGAGGGGGAGGGCTGTGGGCACAGAACCTGGAGCCGGTATGCGCCACACTGCTCAGCAGCAACCCTGCAACTAAGCACAGTGCACGAGCACCTCCAAAATGCTGGAAGAAAGTAATGTTGCCGGTAGTTTCACACCGTGCCTCAACACCAACCGCGGGGAGGGAAAAGGAGAGACTACAAAGGAATTTAACAACCTGTGTCCCCATAACCCATGTACAGAGCGGAGGGTGCGGGCGGAGACCAGCAGACCTATTTACTGAGGAGGCCTGGGCTGCGCACGGTGCTGCCATCACATCAGTCATGTGCTACATGGATCCAGCGAAGAGGTCATGTGACCTTGTAACCGTGACCAGGGGCCAGATGTACGTGCCCAGTGGAAAACCATAGCAGGACTAAAGCCAGGAAGCTCACCCTCCACTTCCCCAGCTTTCTCCTCCATTATCTTAAAACTTCAGGACAGATCCTAGCTCAGCTCTGCACATAGAAATGTCAACCACTTAAGGAGACTGTCTCAAAACTAATGACACAAAGTTTATAAGCCCTAAATCTACCTGGCCTATATAACTCCTCTTCAAGACTGAGGACACCAAGGACTGGAGATTTACCTCATTGGTTCCAGGGCCTGCCTAGAAACCACAAAGTCCCTGGTTTGATTCCAGGTAACCACCACATACAACAATACTGGACTTGGTGACTCACGCCCAGCAGCAGTCAGCACCACATACCACAATGCTGGGCGTGGTGGCTCAAGCCTGTCATCCCAGCACTCGGGAGGCAGAGGCAGGAGGATTGCTGAGTTCGAGGCTTGGGCTACATAGTGAGCTCAGGGCCAGCCTGAACTACAAAGCGAGACCTTGTCTCAAAAAAAAAAAAAAAGGACTGGGGACACCAAGAGAAAAAAAAGGGAACTTCAGGGATTTTCACAACCTGTAATCACACCCTGAGGCGTCAGCCGGTCTCCAGTCATCTGGATCCCTCATCACACCAGGACAAGACCTCCTGCCCTGGCACCCTGAGCACCTGAGCGCCCAGTCATTTCCCAAGGCTGCCCCAGACCCCTGGGCCTTCTCTGATCACCAAGACAGCCATCAACAGACTGCAGCCTGACAGGACCCCACCATGCCATGCTGTGAACCCCAGCCCTGACTGCCTCCCCTTTCCCAGGAGCCCAGAGCCCCTGCCAGCCCCTCAGAAACAAACTTGAACCTCTCATACGATCCTCCTGGCAGGGCCACACTGATTCAACACCTGTCCTGCCTTTCTGTGTTGGCATTTTGTAACAAGTGACACTTTCTAGTCCGTCTGGGTCCCCAAAGCCAGAGCTTCTGCCCTGAAACTCTGGTAATAACCCCCTCGGGAGAAGGTGCACCCAAAGGAAAAAAGAACAGACTAGGGCCAGGGATGTAGCTCAGTGGTTCCAGCTTCTGCCTAGCAAGCACAAGGTCCCTAGTTCAATCTCCAGGACCACACACCACAATGCCGGGCGTGTTGACTGACAACTGTAATCCCAGCACTTGTAGGAGGATTGCTGTGAGTCCAAAGCTAACGGGCTACATAGTGAGCTCAGACCCAGCCTGAAGTACAAAGCAAGACCTTGTCTTAAAAAACTAAAAAAAAGAAAAAAGAAAAAAAGAAAAAAACAGGACAGACTCAACCCCATCCACACATCCAGAACTACAGATAATAGCTGAGACAGAAAACAAGCAGCACTTTTTTTTTTTTTTTTTTTTTTTTGAGACAGGGTCTCACTTTGCAGTTCAGGCTGGCCCTCAGCTCACTATGTAGCCCAGGCAAGCCACCGTGAACTCAGCAATCCTCTCCTGTCTCTGCCTCCCGAGTGCTGGGATTACAGGCATGAGCCACCACGCCCAGCACTGTGGTATGTGGTATTGATTGCTGGTGGGCGTAAATCACTACATGCCCAGCATTCTATGTGGTTACCTGGATTGAACGCAGGACCTTGTGCTTGCGAGGCAGGCGCCGGAACCACTGAGCTAAATCTCCGGCCCCACAAGCAGCACTTTTTAAGTGTTTTCACCAACTACAAAGGATAACAAAAGTAAGGTAGGAGAGATCAAGGAGGATAAGGAGCAGGGGGCAAGGAATACGTGGCTGCTATCTTTCCAACGAACTTCACACAACTAACCCATAGCAATTTTCAATTAAAAAATAAATCTGAAAGTCCTATGTAACTAGAAAATAAAACAAAAGATATGAACCAATAAGGGTCCTTTTAGGTCTTAGGACTTAAAAGTTCTCCTTAAGAACAGGAAGTTGACTTAAAGTAAAAGTAAAATAAACCAGCTACAAATTTGGTAAACATTCACATAACAGTGAAAATATTCCCACATTCAATCAGATACCAATAAGGTACTTGACAGAAAGCTTCTATTGGTGACAAAAACCCTTAAGAAAGTAAAAGGGAAGCCGGACACAGTGGTGTATGCCTGTAATCCCAGTATTAAGGAGGCTGACACAGGAGGATCACCCTGGTCCACAGTGAGGTCAAGGCCAACCTCAACTACATAGTGAGACCCTGTCAAAAAAAAAACAGGAGTGGTGGCACAAACTTGTCATCTCAGCACTTGGGAGGCTGAGGCAGGAGGATTGCCTCATATTCAAGGCCAGCCTGGGTTACATGAGTTCAAGGCTAGGCTAACCCATAAAGGGAGACCCCAGAAGGAAAGAAAAAGAGAGAGAGAGAAGGAAAGAGAGGAGGAAGGGAGGAAGAACAAATTAAAAACAATAAAGAAAGCAGGAAGGAACTTCTCTGAAATTAACAATGTCACTTCCTGAGCCTGCACTGGTTCCTTTGTCATCAGAGAAATAAGAGATAAGGAATATTATAAACCTTGTAGCAAGCAGAGGTACGTGGTTTGGTTTTCCTTAATCTAAACCAAGAGCAATTTAGGTTTTTTTTTTTTTGCTTTTTGGAGACAGGGTCTCGCTTTGTAGTTCAGGCTGGCCCTGAGCTCACTATGGTGCCCAGGCAAGCCGCCGCGAATTCAGCAATCCTCCTGTCTCTGCCTCCCGAGTGCTGGGATGACAGGCGTGAGCCACCACGCCCAGCATTATATGTGGTAACCGGGGATCGAACTCAGGTCCTTACGCTTGTGAGGCAGGCGCCGGAACCACTGAGCTAACCCTCCGGCCCCCAAGAGCAATTTAGGATTGGAGAACTCCAAGTTCATCCCCTAGGAGTCAAGCGTCCTAACTGCCACAGTTGTTTTTCTCCCAAACATTTGGCACTTGGATGTTTAATACATTTGCCTGAGTTAAAAGCAACACTGCTCCAATCTGGCGGGAGGACAGTGGCTGCTCCCACGCAGGGCAGAGGGATAGAGTGCAGCGTCTAGTTCCTGACGGTCCCAGAGCGCAGGATTCCACTGGTGACAACCACCCAGCTAAGCACAGGACAGGCCCGGGCGGGGAGGGCACAGAGGCCCACTTCCTGCAGGTACGAGTTTCCAAGCAGGTAAGTCTGAATCAGTGGGGAAAACCCCCCAAATCAAGAGCCGGGGAGCCTCCTCCACCCTCCTAAGGCCCACACCCAGGGCCCAACCAAGAACACAGTCAACATCCATCAGAGGAGACACACCTTGGCTCCAAGAGGAGCACCAAAGCCACCCAAGGACACCAGACAGCCACTGAGCCAGCTGCCACCCAACACAGCTCCTGTACCAGGAACCGTGCCCTCCATGACCTACGAAGTCTCATCCAACCAAGTCCTGGAAGGTCACTCGGTGCTGTGTGAAATGCTATCAAGAGCATTCTGACTGGGATTAGAACCTAAATGTACCACACTTCTCAAAGCTATTTAACTTTTTTAAATCTTCTGATTCCCACCTTATGGGGGACGAAAAAAGATCAACTTCAAAGCAAAACTAATTCGTACCATAACTACATTTTGCTGATAAAAGAACATGAAACACTGACATACGATTTAAAAAACGGAAGGAACTGACAGTCTCAGGGAAGTGTGCCTCTATCTCTCCAAGTACCGTTGGCAGCCCCGGGCAGCAGGGGCAGCTGGGAAGCTCGAGGGCTGGAGACCAGTAAGACACGAGAAACTGTTCGCTCACAGGGCTGAAATAGCCAAAGCCTGCGTGAACCCTTTATCAAGCCCACCTGGGCTGTTCGCGGGACACCTGACTCCCCAACTCCTCCTACTCTGTGTCCCCTCCCCTCAAGTGCCCAGACCCTTCCAAGAGGGCATGGAACACTGGGCACACCCACCCGCCTTCCCCATCACCTGTACCCCAAGAACACCACACTCATCTGCTCAAGGCTGGGCCTGCCTCCAGCCCCCAGGCCTCCACAACCGCTTCCTGCTTTCCAGACACTCGGCGGTCATCACGGTCCTGAGTCAGGTAACCATGGACCTTCCCCAGCAGCTGACGCTGCCCCTGGGACCTCACTGGTATGTCCAGGGGATGAACAGATACAGGAAATGTGCTATTTACACGCAGTGGAGTATTACTCTGCCAGAAAGATACACTTGAGTCGTTTGTTGTAGGGAAACGGATGCACCTTGAAGACCAAAATGTTAGTGAAATAAATCAGACGCACGAGCTTAAATATCACATGATTTTGAGACATCCACAACATAAATAAGGAGCAAATAAGGGACAGATAATAGGAAATAGGGAGATAGATCCTTCTCCAAGGGGAAAGAGCTCTAAAGATAGAAAAGGCCGGGAAGGGACAGGAGAAGGAAAAAAGAAGTCTCATACACACACAGCAACTCCCACAGGAATGTAAACATTATGTACTGTAAACACATGCAGAAAAAATGAAAGAGGACTGAAGCAGAGGGAAGGAGGGAAACAGAAATTAAGATGCGCCACAGCTGCCTGCGAGGAACAGAAACATCGTGTGCCACATGCACTGATAAAAAAGAATCTAGAGAAGGGTTCCTTTCTCCCCACAGCCTCGCCAGCATTTGTTGGTTGATCTACTGTTGGTGGGATTACAGACTTGTACAACCATTGTGGAGATCTGTGTGGAGATTTCTCAGAAAACTAGGACTAGAGGTCCCATTTGACCCTGCTATCCCCCTGCTAGGAATATACCCAAAAGAATTTTAAAAATCACATTGGAAAGACAGATATACACTCTTGTTCATAGCAGCTCAGTTCGTGATAGCTCAATCTTGGAAACAACCCAAATGCCCATCAACTGGAGAGTGGATAAAGAAGATGTGGGTTTTTGTATAAAATGGAGTATTATTCTGCCATAAAGAATGACAAGATTGATTCATTTATGTGTAAATGGATACACCTGGAGGGCCTGCTAATGAGTGAAATCAATAGATCACAGATAGGCAAATACCAAATCTTCTCATTGATATGAGCACCTGTAGAAGCAAATGAGCTCTAGAAAGTTTGACAGTCTTTGTAGAATGGGAAATTTCCAAAGGAAATTTGGTGTGGGAATGTAATGAGGGGAAAGAATAAATATGATTCTGAAAGAAAATAAGAGAGCATATATATAGGGGATGGGGAGGTGTGGGTGGGCGGGGATATGGGTAAAAATGAGAATTGACTGTGTCACATATTGGTACAAATTCCCCAATGTTATGTGTGATTGTGAGATATATATAAATTGTACCAATAAATAATTCAATAAAAAAAAAAAGACTGGACCTCCTACAGGCCAGCCGCAGACTCCGGTGCTTGCAGACCTCCGGCTGGCAGCTCTGGGGGGACCTGTGTGCCTCCGGCAATATGGTACTGTGGAAGAAAACCTTCAAAAGCAAAGGGAAATGGGAGCAAAGAGAAAGAAAACATCTGAAGATAAAAAGGAAAAACATGGAAATAAAGCTTATGTACGAAGGGACTGAAGAGAGGGTAAGGAATGGGAAAAATAAGAATCAAGATGTATCAGGTATAGGTACAAATTCTCAACTATGAATCTGATCATAATGTATCCTTCAAATGTACCAACAGGGTGGGGGATTTAGCTCAGTGGTGCCGGTGTCTGCCTGGGAAGCACAAGGTCCCGAGTTCGACCTCCAGCATCACATACCACAGTGCTGGGCACAGTGGCTCATGCCTATAATCCCAGCACTGGAGAGGCAGAGGCAGGAGGATTGCTGTGAACTCAAGGCTAGCCTGGGCTACATAGTGCATTCAGGGCCAGCCCGAACTACAAAAGCAAGACCCTGTCTCAACAAAAAAGTACCAACAAACAATTTTAAAAAATTAAAAACAAATCCAAAAAACAAGGTAATTGTGGGCAGGGATCTTCCAAGGAAGTGGCAGAAAAGAAACTATGGAAACGGGATATACAAGGCAAAACATACAACTGTTAAAACACAATTAAACGCTGCCACCCTGCACCTTCATCTCCCGTCTTCCACACCCTGCTCCGCCCAGGAAAAGGTCTGCTTCTCCCAGAGGCTGGCCAAGGGGTGGGGAGGCAGGAGAGAGGCTAACGTCAGCAAGGAGGCTCTGTGTTTCTGCTGTCCCCACACCTTACTTACAATCATGCTGTAAATGTACATACTGGAACAAGCTGAATTAACTCAGGCCCGCAGTCCATGTGCCTTATCTAGTTTACTGCATATCTTTCAAATTGGGAGTGATGAACCAATGGGCTGTGAAGTCGATTAAATGTTAAAACCGGCTCATCATTTTTTTTTCCCTCTTTTTATCACAACAGTAAGTCCCAAGTAGTAAAGGCCAGGACTGTCTTTTAAAACTTTGTTTCTGGTCTTGATGTAAATTCTCATACAAGGGTCACTGCCCAGAAAATCTTAAAGATCCCTGATAAAATTCTGTAATGGAAATTAATAAACTAAAATCTAATTCCTTATAAATCTGAGTCCATGCAAACTCAAAGCTGATGAGTGCTCCTGCTCTAACTGAAGCTTGCTTTTCTTTTACCCTGCACTGAGTTAAAAAAACTTTCAATAAAGGGCACACAAAGTACTTAAGAGTGACAAACCAGCTAAATGTCTTCATTTTTATTCATAGTTACTAAATTCATGATTTCTATTTTTCCTCTCTATGGTAATATAAAACTGGGGTGTGGGAATATAGAAAAGAAAAGGTGGGCCAGTGATTTAGTTCAGCGGTACCACTGCTGCCTGGGAAGGTCCTGAGTTCAAATCCCTAGTCCCACAAAACAAAAAAGGTCCTAGTGACCTCCACTAAACATTCATTAAAAGTGGGAACTCATTTAGATACAGACCCATCACCCATACCCAGAACCTCATATAACCATTCAATCACTCAATAAGGACCAGGGATTGAATACAATATTCATCTTGTACTTCACATTTCTTTACAAATACAATCGGGAATGAAAGTTGTAATATTTGCAGAAGTAACATTGAAAAACAATGCAGCACGGTGAGCAGTACGGTCTTCAAAGTAATAAAGACCTGGTTTCCAATCCCATGCAATACACCATTTTACCTTGGCTTCCACTGGTTCCCAAGGCAAAAACAAATGGTATAAGTAATATCTATGCCTCAGCTGGTACCAGTAAGAATCAGGAAGTATAAAAAAGATCTATAATATATGGAAAATGGTCTTTATGTTGAAATGTTCTGTCAGTCAGGTGATTCTGTAATTTTTCGTCCCTAGACTTTTTTTTTAATTTTTGGCATTAATGAGGATTGAACCCAGGACCCTGCACTTGCCAGGTAGGTGTGGTACCACAGAGCAACATCCCAGGCCTTCTTTCCAAATTTTTTATGCTGGGGCCTTGTAAGCCCTGGTCAAGGGATGAGACTATGCAGAGGACCGTGAGACCATCACGGGAAAGGGGATGCAATTCTCCAGTTTGATCCCTGCCGGCCAACACTCAAACCAGGTATGCCTTCAATTCTAGGCAGCAGCTCTGAGGAAAGTCTCCCAGGGCAGCAGCAGCTGCTAATTCCAAGTTGAAAATAAACGTGCTTGTTTTTCTTTCCTGGGGGAAGGGAAGGGAAAAGAATGTTCCTCCCTAAACGGCACAACAAAAACTTACAGCGTGTAGATGCGGTTAACTACAGGAATGCCTGGCAGAAGCCCCTTGCACACCTCTCAAAATAACACTTGAAAAAGTGGTCTTTTCCACGAAGAACAATGTATCATTTTTATACTGAAAAAGCAAAATAAAAGCTGCTCTCTTACAATAACCACCTAGGAAATGCACTTTTTTGAAAGGCAAAATTATTAAAGAAAATTTATCTTCGCTTAAGACTAAGAATTTTGACTCAAAGAGGGGCAGCGACCACCAGGTGACCATCTACTATTAATTTCTGACCTTCTCTAATTGATTAGCTTCCTACAAAGGCCCAGCACCTAAGGGCGCCACACCTACTGGTTACAACCTAATTAACAGGTTATAAAAGTCATCTACGGGAAATACTGTATTGATAAAAACTTTTTTTAAAGTCATTACAAAAGGTCCTTCTTGCTCTACTGGTAAATGTCTTTTCCACCCAGTTTACCCTGACCTTCACACCTCTAAATTCAAGAATATCCCAAGAACCCAATCTGATTTTTACTCAGTGTTCAGTAGAAACTTTAAAAACTTAAGTTGTTACATGTTAAAGCTTTTCAGATACGGCTCAAGTTTAAAAGCTTCATTTTTTTTAAGTAAATTCCCATTCACACTTGGGCATTAACTTTATTATGCCTTGAAAACAAACAAAAATTTAAGAATAAAATTCTGCCATTAAAGTAGTTAACTTCTAGTTCCTATTTTTTTTCTAGAGTTCAAACCTGACCAATGAAATCTGGTTTTCTTTTTATGGTTTAAAAGAGGAGAAGAAAATGTTCTTGAAGAGGACCAGATACTGGCTTCGAAAAGCCAAAGGCTGCACATTGTACTTCCCAGCCTTGAGGGTTCAGGCAAAGAGCCTGTTGCTATCTATAAAATAAATAATCCACTTAGATATTCTAGTTGTTTTCTTAAAGCTCTTATGCTCACCTGCTTGGGAGACCAAAACTTTAATGCTATATCCCAACTGTATCGTGCAATTTTCACCCCAAGCGTCTGGCCACCATATGTACGTTTACATTACCAGTTAGCCAGGGATGGTGGTTTTATTTCTGGAAGGGCCAAAGCCAGCCCCCAACAGAGAAAAAACTTTAACGCATTCCTGTAAATTTGAGAGTCAACTCCCGTCATCCTCCCAGCGAGGCACACTGGTAGGCCAAGATGCCACCAAGTATCGACGGAGCGATGTGGAGGCAAGGACTCCGTTCGGGGTCACCCAGTCTCAGAGTGAAAGCCCAGGGTCCCACCACGGTTGGTGGGCCCGGGTCGGGATCGCGAGCACGCGTCGGTCCCCTGGACTTCCCCCTTCCGGGGGCCTCAGGGCTCACACTTTCCCCGCGGCCCGCACGACCGCAACGCCGAAGTGTTCCAGCGGACTCGTGGTCTCCCTACGGCGCCGCCCCGCGAGGCCCAGGACTCTCAGGCGTTCCCCGCCCTGCGCCCCGGTGGGGGCCTTGGGTCGAAAGCCCTGGAAGTCGGGAACGCCGGGCCCAGGGACCCCGCGGGGCCTCCAGGACCGGTTCTCACATCCCGTCCCCCGGGGTGAGCGACACCGGCCTGCGGCTCGGAGGAGCTGGGGCACGGGGGCACCCACAGCCCACCCCGCAGCCGTGCGCTCGGCCCTGCACACGCACACCCGTGAGCCCGAGCCCAAGAGGCGCAGAGCTGGGGGCAGCGACCCCGGAAGGGAGGGAGTCGTGTTTACAGCGCCGAACCGCCGCTTCCGCCCCCGCCTACCTGCATGCCCGGCAGGCCCGGCTGCACCGGGGAGTGCGCCATGGCGCGGGACGGCGCTTCCTGGCGCGGGACGGCCGGGCCCCGGGGCGCGGCGACCAGGCCGCGGGGCTCAGCGGCGCGCGGCGGGCCGCGTCCCCATGCGCGGCGCCGGGAGCGGGGCGAGGGCCGCGGGCCCGAGCGAGGAGCCGCCGGTGCGGAGTACGGGAATCGGGCTGGGCCTGGGCCCGCGCGCTGGGCCGCCGGGAGCCGGAGTGGGCGCGCGCAGCCGGCCGAGCCCGCGAGCGCCCCGCCCCGGCCCGGCCCCCGCGCCCGCCCCCGCGGCCCGGCCGGGGACCCCGCCCCGCGCTTCCGGAGTCGGAGAGGGAGGGTGCGAGCGAGGAGGCCGGTGGCCTCCCGGCGCCCTAGGCCGCAGCCGCCGCCTGGCGTGCGGGCGGGGCGGGGAAGGCGGGGGTGGGTCCGGGCCGGGGACCGAGCCGGACTGCAGGGGAACGGGGCAGCGCCAACCAACCAACTCCTACGCTACCTGCGTCTCCCTGCCCACCCCCCTCCCTGGCGTCTAGGCGCCCTCCCCAGGGCAGGGCTTTGGGGGTGAGGGGGCAACCCAGCAAGACCTCTGCCTCTGGCCTGTTCCGAAAGACCAGGGCGGAGCTTTAGCGTCTGGGTGAAGTTTCCAAACAGCCCAAGGAGGAAACCGAGAGGGGTGAGACAGAGAGCGGGACCTATTCTGGGATCGGGCGGCAACAAACGTCCTCGCTCGGGCTGCCAGCCGGAGGGGCTGCAAGAAGCGGGACAGCCACCTTGAGGGGGAAAGGAGGGTGCAGAGCGGACTGGAGGAAGGGAAGACAATGGAAGGAAACCTCGTCTAGACTTTGGTCTCAGCCCCCTCCCTCTTTCCATCGTCTCTCAAAGCCCTGGCACTCACAGAACCCATTTCTGCCTCCCCTTTAGAGCCCTGACCTCAGTCGACGGGGAGAGAGGGGAGAGGCCCTGTTGCCCCAGAAAGTATTCTGTGTACAATAGCAAATAGGTAGGAAGTGGTCTACAAGTTCAGAATCGGCGCTTCTCACGTTGTAAAGCCCGTCTAGTGCCCTGGCCTTTTTAGGGCAGGCACGTGCAAGATGAGTCCCCATTAATTTTGGATTACTTGGAGAAGTCCTCTACCAGGTAAGGAGTGTTTTACTCTTTGAAGTCTAGAAGTACTCTGAGAAATTCACTTCCCTCCAGGGCTCTGGGTCCGGTGGGAATGGAGTGCTAAAACTTAATCCCTACTTTAGTATTTGTAAACCTAAAAAGGGTGTACACACGATCAAAACAGGATTCTTTACAACGTTCATACTCTTGCTTTTTGAGACAAGGTCTCCCGTTCTAGTTCCCTTGAACTCACTCTGTAGTCACTTGGCCTCCAACTCATGGTGATCCTTCTGCCTGAGGCCCTCAAGTGCTGAGATTAGAGGCATGGGCCACCACCCCTGGCCAAAGTTAAACTCTTCAACCCTGAGTTCTACCCAAAGTAATCAAAGGAACATCCTAAGGAAGGAACCAGGAAATATGTAAGAATGTGTATTAAAAGGTTTAACAAAGTGATAGAATCGTGGGAGAAGAAACAACAGGAAAAGTCAAACATTAAATAAATGGTATAGCCCATAGGATATTTTTTAGTCATTAAAAATGATGTATTTCATCTGGGCCTAATGGTGCATGCCAGTTACCCCAGCTACTCAAGAGGCTGAGGCAAAAGGATTGCAAGTTTAAGGCCAATCTGAGAAATTATGGAGACCCTGTGTCCATCAAAATAAAATTTTTAAAAGGGCTAGAGAGTTTCCTTAGTGGTACAACACTTAACACTTTAATGTTTAATAATGTGGAGAAGTATGTTCAACAATACCGTTGGGAAAATACAGGGTATTTACGATATGCAGTATTTTAATCTCAAGCTATTGTACCTCATATATATGAAGACATGTCTGTAGCCGTCTAAGCAGAAAAGCTAGAAGTGAATATACCAAGATCTAGTAGGGGTTAAAGATGATCTCTCCAGTCCCATTACTAACCAGAGCCAGGGCAGACCACCAGGCCAAAAAGCATTCTCTTCAAGGTTAAAGTCAACACTATAAGTTGCAAACAAGCTCAAAAGTTGGCTGCTACTCTGAGGCCTTAGCACAGGAAATCCAGAAATCACTTTGCAGTAGGCATTCCTAGCAGATGAAGGCCAGTGGATGGGGAACATAATTATACAAAATAATCAGCGCCTTATTTTGTTTCCCAAGACTGGTAAGGCTGAGAACGTGTAGGTTGCACCCAGGTCCATGTTCAGCCTTCCCATCACCTAACTTCAGCTCCCCCTTTGACCACATTGATATCACTGAACACCATTCTCATGGGGAGAGGAAAGAAGCAGACGCATGAGTTACTGGCTCCACCAGGTTCTGTGAGGCGTTACCCGGATTCCCCGGGCTGCAGGTCTGATTTCAGGATCAGATGCTGCCCAATGGCTTTTTCCATTGCATTCATGCATTCATTGATTCACACCTTTTTTTGAAAACCAACTACATGTAAGCGATGTAGGGCCTCTAAACACTAGACCCTCTCATTGATTCCTTCCCTGGTCTCCCAGATCCTAACTTTGGAACTGTACACTACCATAACTGGTTAAGTTTAGACAGTATCTGTCATCGTCACCGGAGGAAGAAAAAGATTATCCTTCCATCCATCTCCTTTTATCACTTGACTTCCATTCTTTATATATGTAATTACAACAACCTATATGGTTGTAATTCCATAAGGAGAGATTATTGAAGCTCTCCATAGAGAGTAAACATTTTCTGATCTCCATAGAGATACTAATCCATTGAATTATTTTCATTCCCTGGCTTTGTCTTTTGTATTCACTTAAGAACATAAATTGGTCCCAGCACTCGGGAGGCAGAGACAGGAGAATTGCTGTGAATTTTAGGCTTCCCTGGGCTAGATAGTGAGCTTAGGGCCAGCCTGAACTACAAAGCAAGACCCTGTCTCAAAAAAAAAAAAAAAAAAAGAACATAAATTGATCAATGAACTGTACTGTGACATATTCTGTACCACAAAAGATATGTCCATATCCCTATACCGAATCCCACCCAATACAGGGCCCCTGGGTATTAATGTCCCATAAGCCAGTTCTTCGTCTATACTGAGTTCAAAGAACACAGCAGAAGACAAGAATTCAATAGTCCCTCCAGTTCCCTTTCTGAGTTGAAACGATAAACACCCCCAAATGCCACTTTCTAAAGAACAGCCAGACAAGTAGCACATTAGCAATTTAAATTCACAGATTAAAGAAAGGGACTCACATGGTGAACTTTAAAGAGAAAAATATGAGTAGTTTGGATAAGTAACAGAAGGCTTGACAAATCTCTACACGTTTAGTAGGTGAAGATAAATTATTAACATCAGTATAAGGAAGTGCATGTCTTCATCACTGGATAACATGATGACAAGAAAGTGTGTGGAAAGAGATTCCAGCTTCCTAGGGGAATTTCATTCAGGGGATACAGGGCTGAGAGAAAGGTTCCCATGGGGCCATTTTGAAGTCAGGTGGCCCCTGCCTTAGACTGCTAGGACTCCCATAACAGAGCCACACAGACAGAGTAGAATAAATGGCCGAAACTCAGCTTCAGAGGCTGTGAGTCAGGCCCTGGTCAGGGAGTCAGCAGGGTTGACTTCAGAGATTTGCATGTGGTCATCCTCTCCTGTGTCTTCACACAACCTTTCCTCTGTGTGTCTGTGTCCAGATCCGTCCTTAGTAGAAGGACACCAGTCCCATTGAATTAGGACCTACCCCATGACCTGTTTTAACTTCCTCCTTTTAAGACCCTGTCTCCAGATACTGTACAGTCACATGCTGCAGAATAGGGCTTAGGATTTTAACGTATGGATCTTAGCGGAACACAGCTCAGCCTGTAACACAGCCCCTCCCTCTGAGAACTCCTGGTCAGTCCTCTTCATGGCTTCCCCCAGCTCAGGTCCAGGAGTGAGCACTTCAGGAGGCTGTGGGCCACTCCACAGTCACATCTCACATGTCTTCAGACAGGTATGGCTCCGCTGTTCCTTGGGCATAGTCCCTAGCTGTGTTTTACACAGAAACCAGACCTCTGCCTCCCATCTCTGAAAAGCTGGGAACAGAAGCAGAGAAAATAACACATTAGAAGAAATCATCTGGAATACATGGCCAGATCAGTCAGAAAACAACTTCAAGACATTCTAAGGATCCATAACCACCCCTTTTGGGCCAAACTTGTTTGAATAAGCTTTTTTTCCACTACTTCCTGTCTCATCACACTCAGAAGAACAATTTTCAGCAGAGTTGGGGGCTGAGCATCTTTCAAACCAAGGGCTTTGGGCTGTGCAGTTCCCTGGGGGCCCTTTGGGGCCTCACCCTGAGGAACTTGAAGCTGTTTAGAAGGGCACCCTGGAAAAAGCTCAATAGAAAAATGCTCATGTCTGATTTCGCTTGGCCAAGAACCAGGTACCAGGGTTTGTTACTCTCTGAATGGTGACCACTTGACCTGCCAATCAGTATAGATTTCAGGATACAAAGACTCATCAGCCCTGTGTGTACTTCCATTCCTTCTGTGGGTTTGCTTTCAGATATATCCAGAAAAGGCCATAAATGAAATCATCCCCAGAAGGGTGATGTCATCTATTCCATGGTCTCAGAACTGCCACACTGCTTCTTAAAAGCTCTTGGCCCTGTTTTCTGACAAGACAAATTGGAGAAAATGATTTTAATTTTCACTTCAAGCAGATCCAGGGAATTATGTGCCTAAAGAACATTGCATAACCGCACAAAGGTATAATGTGCCTATGAGTTACTGACACCAGTTCCAAAATGCACAAGACTTAAATCAGTTTGAAGTCCCCACGAGACAGCTACAAGGGTAACCTGACATTATCCTCTAAGCTTCACCTGCAAAAGAACAGATGTGTCATCCTGCATCTTGATTTTCCAGGCCACTTTTATTTGGTCTTCTAAAGAAACTAAACTAGAGACACTCTTAGTCAGAACTCTTTGAATAATGTTACAAAAACCTAGCTCAAACCTCCCTGAGCACAAAGGGAAATTTTGGCTCAGTACCAGATTTGTTTTTGTTTTTTGAGACAGGGTCTCATTTTGTAATTCAGGATGCCCTTGAACTCACTGTAGCCCAGACTGGTATGAAACTTTCACAGTAATCCTCCTGCCTCAGCCTCCCAAGAGTTGGGATTAAAGGCATGTGTCACCACACCCAGCCAGAGGTCCAGATTTTCAAAATGTTTCAGTGATTTTTTTGCATAGCATGTCCTGACCTAGAGAAATACCTAATAAGTCCAATAAGAGGGTGGTTATAAATAACACATATTTCTGTCTTAGTAACATACCCATTAGAACAAATAATACTGTAAATTTTAAAATAATATTTTAATTTCATTCCTAAATCATCACAATGACCAGTGGGACATGGGTCTCTGCTCAATACTGCATGACTTTACAGTGTTAGAATCAATGTGGACACCATCATCTTTGTTACTTGTTCTGTATTGATATGTATGTGTGCATGTACATGTGTATCACAGCAACTACCAGAAATATAGCCACTATTTTCAGTTAATATGGTATCATCACAAAGGATGTCACATGACACCCTTCAGTTTCTGTGTTGAAACTGAAATACATGCCAGTGTGGTATCTGGCAAATGTAATACTTCTAAATGCTCTGCAATACCCGACACACTTTGGGGTAGAGTTTGAGAATCATGTTTTAGGCTATTACACAGTCATGTGGTTGTCCTGGTGACATAACACATACGAAAATAGTAGAAATCAAGGCTATAACCTATCAGCAAGGGACCTTCAGTTTACACTTTTTTTTTTTTTTTTTTTGCTTTTTGAGACAGGGTCTTGCTTTGTAGTTCAGGCTGGCCCTGAGCTCACTATGGTGTCCAGGCAAGCTGCCGCAAACTCAGCAATCCTCCTGTCTCTGCCTCCCAAGTGCTGGGATTACAGGCGTGAGCCACCATGTCCAGCATTGTGGTATGCGGTGTTGATTGTTGGTGGGCGTGTCTCCACGCCCAGCATTATATGTGGTTACCGGGGATCGAACTCAGGTCCTTGCGCTTGCAAGGTAGGCGCCGGAACCACTGAGCTAACCCTCCGGGCCCTACACTTTATTACTGAATAGCATCCCTCTCCCCTGTAAGTCCTGTTATGGTTTATGTCTAGATATCTCTCTCATGTTGTTATAGGTAAGGCTTTTTGGAGTTTCCTGGATCTAGGGTGTATGATACTGAGATTAAGGGTTGTGGTACTAAATTAGTACACTGATTGGAATTAGTGTACCTCTGAGTATGGTTGAATGGATTTACTGAAGGCAGAAGCCCCACCCTGTGTGTAAGTGGCACTACCCAAAAGCCTTGTATCCTGGATAGTATTAAAGAGAAATGCAGGCTTGCTGCACACTGTCACTGCTTGCTGCTTTGCCGCCTCCTGCCTGCTTTGCCATGGACTATTTTTCTTCTGCAGTGCCTCTCTGCCAAGCCTCCCAGCCATGGAGCCAGCAAACTAAGGACAGAAACCTCTATAAACTATGAACTAAATAAAGCTTCCCTCCTTTAACTTGTTGGTATAGGGTATTTTGTCAATGAGACAAGTAACTAAGGCAGGTCCTATTTCTTTCTGGATCTGAATCAATGGATTGAGTGAACAGGCAGGGCTAGTCTGACCTCTGGCCAAGAATACACGTCATGACAAACAAAAGAGGAAATTATGACTTCATTCATCAGGAAGAAGGAGCCTGAGAATGTTCTAAAGTAGCCTTGAAGACTAGGGCCATTTGGTGTTTTCTCCAGGTCACCAGGCAGGAATGGTTGCATAATTTTTCCAGGCCTTGTGGGAAAAGGTATTAACAATTTCAAGACAGCAAGATCAGAGTAGTACACTAAGTACAAGGCTCTTCTGAGTACAGGGCCATGTGTAACTGCACATTCTATACACCAAGCTAGCTAGTGTGGGCCCATGCTTTTATGTTTACTTCTATCTCTGACCTGTTGCCAAACACTCTGACTTTGAGAGATTGATATATATTGAGCATTCTACGAGAAACACACCTCTTCCAGTTTGGAATTGTTAGCGCAAACTGGAAAGTCCTTCCATGGCAAGACTGCATGGCTTTCATCCCATATGCTTGGCTTCCTGATGGGCCAAACTTGTCTGAAGCTTGTCTGTTTCTTCTTGCAACTTAACGAAAGTCACAGGAGTAACTAGTATACTTGGCCTGGCCTTTTTAGACAATGAACTTTCTAAGATTAGGCTATGGCACCCCAAAGTCGCAAATGTCCATGTCCTTAGTTCCAGGTAATCCCTGAGATTCTAGAGCCCCAGGCCAATTGCTTCTTACAGGGAGCACCCTCAGTTGGCTGGGACTACTCTCATTTGTTGAATCAGTTGCCTCATATGTACTGTATTTCTTTGTATAGATGTAGAAATACTGTTGTAAAATCCCATCCTCCACACTTACCGTGTTGCCTTGGTCACTTTCCTTATCACTGAGACCCAGTACTTGATACCACAATTTAAAGGAGAAAGGTTTGTCTTAGCTCATGATTCACTTCATAGTCATCTGGCTGCAAGGTAGGACCACATCGCAAAGGTGGGGAGATTATTCAAGGCAAACAGGAAGCAAAGAAAGTGAACACAGGAGCAGGCCACATCTTCAGTGACCTACCTCTTCCAATCAGACTCCACCCACCAAGATCAGATTTAGCTGAAAACTCATCAGATGAGTATCATGTCTTCATGGTCCAGTCATCTTCCCAAAGCCCCACCTATGAGCACATGAGGTTTTTGGAGGGGACATCTAATATAAACTATAACATATCACCCATAACCCTTGGTATGACTTAGATCTAAAAGTCTCCACAAAACCTCATATAGTTATTGGTAAGGCTTTCCAGAAGTGGTGGGATCTAGAATATGTGATACAGGGATTAGGGATGTGCTGTTAAGATTGTGTGTGTTGCTGGGATTAAGGGGGACCTTTGAGTGGTTCAAAGGCAGGTACCCTGAAAGGATAAAACAGGAGGCAGGCTACTGCTGCTACTGCATTACTTGCTGCCTCTGCCTGCTCTGCTTTGCCCTGCACTGCTCTCTTATGTGATGTACTCATTCCATGCTATCCTGCCATGGAGCCGGCTGATTATGGGTTAAAACCTCTACAAATTGTGAGCTAAAATAAACCTTTTCTCTTTCAACTTTATGTGTTGGATATTTTGTCTCGGCAACAAAGGAAGTAACTAAGACATCCCCAAAAGACCCATGCACATCCTTTAATGCAAAATGCATTTAGGGCATCTCTAAGAGTTGCCAAAATCCTAATAGTTTCAGTATTGCTACAAAGTCCAAAGTCTCTGCTGAGACTCAAAGTAAACTTTTAGCTGTGAGGCCTTGTAGAACAAAAACAAAACATGAAAATAAGGTTAAACAATGCCAACACACAAAGGCAAAGGGTAAAAATTCCCATTCAAAAAGGAAAGAATGTATGATAAAAGCCATCAGGACCCAAGCAACACTGAAATCTAGCAGGGCAAACATTAAAACCCAAAGTTCCATGTCCAAAACCTTGGGCAGGTTGTGGCCATGAGATGTGAACTCCAAATGGCTTGGGTGGCCCCACCTCTATGGCACTGCTGGCTGCTGTTGGAAGCCCTTGTAGCTTCTTTCTGGGCCTGGCTTCACTTACTCTTTCCATTTTTCCTAGATATTCCTAACTTTCAGCTTTCTAGGGTCTCCATATTTTTGGCTTCCCTCTCACATCTTCATATAGTACCCTCTTAGGTACATTTCCTGGCTTCCAAGGCCTTCTAAAATCTGGGTGCAAACCTACTTGACCTCACAACGCTTGCATTTTTGCATACTTGTATATCCAGAACCATATAGAGGACCCCAGATTCTGCTACCAACTCTAGCAGTAGTCAAACCCTTAAATAGTAGCTGCAGAAGATTCCCAAGTTTCTGGATGGCTGAAACCTACTACCCTACCTTCCCTTCTTGAGAGCAGTGCCCTGGGGCTCTCTTCTCTCTTCTTTCACTTTTGAATGGGGTCTTGCTGGTTCCTCACATATCCTCAAGGCATCTTTCCTATTATTCTTTTGCTTAATACGTTGCCTTATTTTTAATGCTATTCTTTTCAGCAACCAAATTTTCCTCTGCTCCAACTTTATAGGCACCTCATTTCTGGTGAAACTCAAACCTTTTTAAAATGGGTTTTGCTTCTGATTTTTAGCATAAAGCTAAATACCTATGACAGCCTAAATATTAGGCCACCTTGAAATTTCTTTGTCACATTAATTAGCCCACCACTCTTAATCTTACTCTCTGCAAAGTCCCAGGAGATGAACATAATGTAGACAAATTTTCTGCCAAAGAATAATTCACATGGTCTGGAGTCAAACTGCCAGCAGAAACCTTGTTCCCAACTGAAACCTCCCTAGCCTGGCCTCTACAGTGGGTGTTTCTAACCACATTCTGGTCTTCTGAGCTCAGACCAGAATCTCTCATCAGGCTGTTTGTCACCTTCTACAGCTGTGTCTTCAGTGGGTATCTCCAGCCTTTCCAAACTCTTCTTGAGAACCAGTTTGAAAGGTGTGTATTCCACATGATCAAGTACAGTCCAGTGACAACCCCCTTCTCTGATACCAGTCTATTTTAGTCATTTCTTCATTGTTGATACACAGTACCTGACATCCACAACTTAAAAGAGGAAAGGCTTATTTTGGCTCATATTTCAGTCCATAGTTGGCTGACTTTAAGCCAGGACAGTATGGCAAAGGTGCATGGAGATGGAGAACTCTGTGGCATGATAGACAGGAAGCACAGTGAAGGGAGGAGTGGAAGATAGACCCCTCTAGACACCCCAGTGATCCACCTCCAACCAGGCTCCACCTCCTAACATCACATTTAGCTATAAACTCATTGGATTAATCCACCTACATGATCCAGTTACCTCCCAAAGCCCTACCCATGAGCACCATGAGGCTATGGGGTGACACCTAGATAAAAACCATAACACGTGTCCAAAATCTCTCCATGATCTGGGTCCTGAGGCATGATAGAACCTGCTTCACGTCAGGGCTCACTTGGTAGAAGGATCATCAGCCCCCAGCATAACTTAGGGTCTCTTACTCCACCTTATCCCGGCAAGTTACCCAGTGCAGTTTTACTCTGGTACTTTCTATTCTAGGTCTCATTTTTTTACACTTCTCTGGACTTAGTTTCACATGACATATGACAGAAGCCCTGTCAACACTAGCTTAAGGAGAAAGAATAATTTATTATCCTGTATAACTGGGAAACAGTATTTTAAAATGAACTGAAGTCAAATCTGAAAATTAAAATGGCAAGAAGTGAAGCTAGCTTCGATGAATAGATCTAGAATTCAAAGAAGGCAGTCCAGACTTTGTGAGTCTCACGCTTCGGACTCAGTGGTCTCTGCTGTGCATTTACTGTTGGATAGGATCTTTTCACACTGGAGCAGGGTGGCTGTGTCAGCCATAAGCAGTATACCAACAAGCAGGGCTGCATTACATTGCAAGGAAGCTTTATTTACATAAATAGGTGGCACAGTGTGTTGACCCGGGTGAGTAATCTTGGTGAGCTGGGTGAGTGTTCATCACACCGAGTAGAGTTCAAACTGATAAGTTCAGGGAAGGAGGAAAAAGAAACCACAGCTATGCTCCACAGATATGTAGAGCAGACAGCGATCAAGGTGCCATCCTGGACCTTGGACTACAAGTCTATAGCATGTAACTGTAGTTAAAGATAAAGGGATGGCCCAAAATACACATATGACTGATGAGAACATGAGAGGCAAATTTCTCTCCAGAGGACTTAAGGCTCCTGGGAACATTACTGATGGATCTGCCTCAAAAAAAGGGACTCAGAAATACCTGTGAGCTATCCTGAGCTCAGAGTCCACATTTCCTTTGTTTCCTTGTGACCCCAAGAGTGAGTCCAGTGTGAAGTTATGGGAGAATTGTTTAGAAATCTTTGTTTATTTACAAATCAGATACAGGAAAACTTAAAAATTAAAGTTCTGTTATTTAGGAAGTGCTTACACTGGGAAACTGGCCCATAAATACCGCTGATGGAAATGTAAATTGGTATGATTTTCCTACGGGGACTTGTAGTAATACAACGAAACCTTTTGGATATCCATACTTTTTGATATTGTGCTTTTATTTCACAACATTATACTTGGGAAATAATTATAATTATATTATTATATAATAAAAAGAATTATAATTATGATTATATGATAAATATAATTAATTATTTTTATATATCTTAAATAATTATATATAATATATATAGTATAAATATATATATATACATATAAATGAAGTCATTGCTACTATAAGAGAAAATAGGAACAGTTGAAATATCCAATTATAAATGTTTGATACATGCACAGGATGGTATGAATTCTATATGAGTTTAAAATTATGGTGTAAATTAATATTAATATTGACATGCCTGTTAAAGATGTATATCATATATGGATAAGTGAGAAAAGCAAGTAATAAAGTATATAATGTTGTAATAATTTTTTCATTAGGATACGTGTAGAAGTCTGCTTCTGGCAATGGCTGACCTGCCATTAAAAATCACTGGATCACTAGGCATGGTGGCTCACACCTGTAATCCCAGCACTCGGGAGACAGAGACAGGAGGACTGCAGAGTTCGAGGCTTGCCTGGGATACATAGTGAGCTCAGGGCCAGCCTAAGCTAAAAGCGAGACCCAGTCTCAAAAAAAAAAAGACTGGACCAAACATTAGGAAGGAGTAGGCATATGTGAAGTTAGACAGTGCACAAGGCAATTTGTAAAACCAAACTCCAGAGGAGAGAAAAGCCAGGCAGCATGAGTTTAGCATTGGGAGCTGCTTTTCTCCTAAAAGTAACTGCTAATTTGAAACCTGAGTGGCAAAAGAGCAGGCCTTTGGCAGGGTCAGGTGGGCAAAGTTTGGGTTTCACTGCTTCCCTGGAAGAGAAGTCCTGGCACATAATCCAGGCTTGTGAACAGGATCACAATGCTATACCCAAGAGTAAGGGTGAATCGGAAACAGCCCAGCGCTCACACAGCAGGAAACGGTAAGCTACAGGCCCGCTTGAGAAATCATACGCAGCTAGCCCAGCTCTGTGCCCAAAGCCAACACAAATCCTCTTGGAGGAAGATAGCATCATGTAGACATTTGGACCATCTCTATAATTTTTTCTTTAAAAATATCTAGCACTTAATACAAATAGGCAGGCACATTAAAAAAAAAAAAAAGTTGTCCCGTAAGGACACAAATGTTCCCTACTGTCCAACCACCAGCCAAATATGGCTATGGGATACTCAAAACTGACTACCGAGACTGAGGATTTTTTTTTTTTTTTTTGAGACAGGGTCTGGCTTTGTAGCTGGCCCTGAGCTCACTATGTAGCCCCGGCAAGCCTCGAACTCAGCAATCCTCCTGCCTCTGCCTCCCAAGGGCTGGGATTACAGGTGTGAGCCACCACGCCCAGTTGAGACTGAGGAATTTTTAATTTGATTTAAATTAAATGAAGGCAAATTTAAATCCAAATAGCCCCATCTAGCAAATATCTACAATTTAGATTGTTCACAGACTCATATTTTCTAATTTCTTCATTTCCTGAATGAAGAAACTCATTCTTACAGAAGTGATGCTATTTGTTCGACTTCTTAGTTCTGAAACATAATTCTGACCTTGTCTTTCCTCATTTGCAATGTGACCATTTATATTAAAATCTCATTTTGTGGAAACTTTGAGTTTTTAGGAGCAGAACAAATGAAATCCTTCCAAACTAGTAACAGTACCAAACTAGAAAAAAAAAAAAAAAGAGTAAGTGCATCAATAGTTAGAAAAGTACGATTTTCTCAATAAGAAATCTTAAAAATTATTATGATCATAATAAATTACAGACCTCGTCGCATCTGATGGTTACTTTTCCTAAGCAGACTAATTTGTTGAGCCTCATTGTTAGTGGTAAACCAAACACCTGAACAAAGAACTCAATTTTCTTACCTAGATAATAATAGCGTAGGGGTGAGTAAAATAACTGAAATGACTGTGTGAAGTAAATATCGTTTCTACTTCTAAGAGCCTCTGCACAGTTGTATGCATACACCTTGGGGGAGGAGCCGGAGCCAATGCTCAGGTAACGCGAGTCGGAAAGAAGTGGAACCGGAGGGACTCGGCAGTGTTTTTCTTTACCACAGGAGCCAGCTCGGAGCGTGCTGTGGACCAGGCCCCGCGGTTCACAGAACATGCTTTTCAGCGGCTTTAACTGGCTCCGTTTCCTCCTGGTACTGCCGTCGCGCCTGCGCACACGACGTCGCTGCTGCCCCAGGTACTCAGATCCAGCAGTCCTGCCTCCTCCTGTGGTCTCCGAGCTCCCTCAGCGGCTTTGCTGGGGTCACAGGCGGCCGGGCCAGATGCTGGTCCGCATCTCCACGTGGCCAACACATCTGTTGACATTCTCCTCCTTCTTGTTAGAACAGGATATGTGTCCTTTTTTTGTTTTTATTTTTTAAATCTAAGCCCCTTTTCTCCACCACGTCTCTTTTCTGTGACCTTGTGCTTTCTGTCCCTTCTGGATCTTTAATCTCTCATTTCGAGTCAGAATTTCCATTAAATATTTTTTGTCTGTTTGAAGCTATATTTAACTGACATTTGACTACTAAGAAGGTAGAATTTATGTCTGCTACTTTATCTATTGGCTTTTAAACATGCATATGTTTCTTCATCTTCTTTTCTATTTCTCAAAAATTTTGTGGGATTCAGGGCCTTCACGATGAGCTATGTTTTTTATTTGGACAGTGTCTTGCTAAGTCAGTTATGATTTTTATCTAGATGTCCCCAGAGCGACTTATTGCTCCTAGGTGGAGTTTTGAGGAGACCGGGTCATGGGTGCAATACTGGATTAATCCACTCTGGGTTAGAACAGGGGGTGGGGTGCTGGCCATGGTGGGCGTGGCTTGGATGTACCTACCGCTCCTCTCCTGCCCACTACACCATGTCATGAGCCACATCTGCCACGCCTGTTTCCCATACTGCCTCTGAATCAGCTCAGTATGGGTTGAAATCTCTATATCCTCTAAGCCAAAATAAATCTTTCCTTTTTACAGTTGTGGGTGCTGGGCATTGTGTCTCAGGGAAGAGAAAGTAACTAAAACAGTCACTAAGCTGCCCAGGCTGGGCTGTAACTTGAGGTCTTTCTGTCTGTCTCACTTCCTGGAGTGTTGGGAATATAAGTGTGCACCATCTCACCCGGCCTCTTCTTTCACCTCATATATCCCTCTAGCTATGAGAGCTCAACTGAGTTTTTCTTTCCATAGACAGACTTGTTTTAATTTCTGTTTATTTATTTGTATGTTGGAGATGGATCCCAGGGCCTTGGGCTGTACTACTGAGCAAGACCCAGAGCCCCAGGACAGATGGCTGCCTGCGAGTGTGTTGCATTTCCTTTTCTCATTCTCCTCCTGCAGCCTCTCCACTGCGGTGCACACCCTACTACTCGGCGGAAACTGCAGACAGTTCACCAGTGGCCAAGGTGAACACGTTTCACAACCTGCAGTCCATTATCTTTTCATTTTAGCATCTGACACGGTTGAGTGCAATGTTTCCTAAAGCGTCCACTTCTGTAGGGATCATCCTTAGTCAGCTTGGTGCCACTGTAACACAGCAGCACAGACTGGGAGTGGAAGGAGCAGAAACTGATTTCTCATGATTTGTGAAGATTTGGAGAGGTCTTTCTTGCTGCCTCTTCACATAGTAGAAGGTAGAAGAGCAGAAATGGTAAACTCTCTCCATCGAGTCCTTTACAAGTACATCTAATCCTATTTACAAAGGAGGCATCTTCTGACAATCACTTGTGTGTGTGTGTGTGCGCGCGCACGCGCGCACGCGTGTGTGTGTTTGCTACTAGGGATCAAAGTCATGACCTAGCATTTGCAAGGCAGGCACGGTGCCACTGAGCTACACCCCTGACAACAATCCTTGCTAAAGGTCCCACAGCAGCGATACCTGTGTTTTGGAAGGGACACATTTGACCCTCACAGCACCCGCTTCATAGCATCCTCCTGGTTTTCTCTCACCTTTCACATTTCCCAGCTTAGACTCCCCAGTAGGCTCAGTGTGTGTCTTAGCTGATTTCTCATTGATGAGACATAATGCCTGACACCCACAACTTAGAAGAGAAGTTTCTTTGGGCTCATGGTTTTTAGACATCTTTCAGGATGGCATAGCACAAAGGCATTACAGAGGACAGCAGCTTACAACATGACACCCCTGTGACCTGCCACCTCCAAACAGGTGTCACCTCCTAACAGTAAGTCAGCTGAGGGTGTGCCTGGTCCAGTTACCTTCCAAAAGCTCTGTCTCTGAGAACATGAAGTTTGGGGGACATCTAGGTATAAATGGTAACAGCTACTCCTGTCCCCCCAAAGTCTCATGTGTATCTCTTTAGACCATTTCTAAGAGTCACCAAAGTTTTAACAGTTTCAGCAAAGTCTCCTCCAAAACTCAAGATAAACTCTCAGCTGTGAGCTTCTGTGGAAATCAGAAAGAAAGTTAAACACTTCCAACATACAATGGCATAGGACAAACATTCCCATTCCAAAAGGAAAGAACAGGGCAGTTAGAAAGGAATAGGACCAAAGCAATACCAAAACCCAGAAGGGTGAACATTACATCTTGTAGCATGATATTCAGCACTTGGGACAAGTTGTGGCCAAATCCAAACCTTGAACATCTTCAGGAGCCCTGTTTCTATGCACTGCCTGCAGCATCCCCTACTTCCTTCCTCCCTTCATCCTTCTGCAGCAGACACTCCATGTTCCTAGCTTCATCCACTTCCGACTTTTGGTTTTACTCTCACAGTTTTATGCACTGCCCAACCCCACAAACTACCTGGCCTCTGGTAGTTGCTACCTGTGTATGCCTATAAATCCAGGACAACATAGATGATGCCAAGGTCTTCTGTCAGCTTGAGGTAATAGTAGCTGGGGCCACTTGGATCATGGTTGCAGGGCCCTCTGAGTTCCAGAATGACTGAACTATGGGAAATATTTCCCTTTTAGTCCAGGAAGAGCACAGCATCCTGGGGCTGTCTTCTGAAAGCAAAGTCTTTCACTTTTGTAGTGCAAAAGGCAGGGTCTTGTTCCTTTCTGGAATGCTCTTCTATTGCCCTGATGCAAAGTACTTGGCTTCTTTTTAATGCTAAACTTTCCAGCAATCAAGTTAAATTAATCAAGCCCTAATTCTATGGCACTTTCTGTCTACCAGCAAAATTTTCAAAATTATTCAACATTGCTTTTGCTCTGGTTTCTCACAGTGGAGTCCTTATTATCACCCAAAACATCCAGAGCCTGGTTTTTACAGTCTGCACTTCTTTTAGCATTCTAATCTTCTGAGCTCTGACCATAATTTCCTATCAAGCTTGGCTCACAGCATTCTAGGGCTTATCTAGCTAACATCTCTATTCCTTCCCAAACCATTCTCATAAACCACTTCCAAAGGTTTTTAAGCCACTTGGTCAGATGTATTCACATCTATGACTCCTCTTTCCTGGTACTAAAATCTGCTTATAACTTTTCTCATTGCTGAGACACAATACCCAGCACTCACAACTTAATGGAGGAGAGGTTTATTTGGAATCTAGATTTTTAGAGGACTTAGTTCACAACTGACCAGTTCCAAGTCAGAATAGCATATCACACAGGCATAACAGAGGAAAGCTACTCATGTTCTGATGGCCAGGAGCAGAGAGAGAAGAGAGCCAGGTAAGAAGACATGCTCTTCTAAGTCATGTCCTTGGTGCCCTACTTCCCCTGACCATATTTCACCTCCAACCAGCAAGGAAGTTATAATGTCCCCATTCTGATCACTTTCCAAAAAGTGAATGCATGAGGCTTTTGAAAGACATCTTTATATAGATCATAACAACGTACAGTACCCAACTGTTAAATACCAGAGGCCCTTAAAGCTCAGTCATCTTCTTAATCTTCTTGATCCCTTAGGCTAATAACACCATTTAGTTATCACAGTGAATGCCAATTTCTTAGTCCTATCTCTTGGGTTCAACTCTTGGATATCTCTCTGCACTTTCCATCTACAAGTTTTTCAAAGTCAAGTTATCCCCACTCTAACTTGCTTCTCCTATGTCTCTGATATACTCTGATCAGACCACAGACATGGATATGGTCTAATTAGACCACATAAAAACACTTGCTCAAAAATGTGGGAGGATCCTTGACTCTGCTGATCAGAGAGTTAGTCTTATTGTGCTATCATTTTAATATCTCTGTAATCCATTTGTTCCTTCCACCCATGGTGCTCCTTCCTATATTGATTTGGACCTAAAATATCCTCCATGTGTTGATGAAAAGGAAATGTTCTGTTCATGTGTTCTGAGGTGGGCTTTTAGAAGGTGTTTGGATCATGAGGACTCCATCAGTGGATGAATCCACTACTAGATTCATAATTTGATAACATTATTAGAAAATGTTGGAGATGGAGCTTACTTAAAGGGAGTAAATCACAGAATGTGATCTTAGAGATAAATTCTTGTCCCCAGCCTCTTCATCTTGGCCAGTCTCATTCCCTCCTGCCTACCAGGAAGTGAACTTCTTTGCTCTACTACAGCTGTCTGCCATGATGTTAGGAGCAATAACACCAAATGACTATAGACTGAAATCTCTGAAACTGTAAGCCAAAATAAAGCTTTCTTCCTTTTAAATTGTTATTTTCAAGTATTTTGTTATAGTGACAGAAATCTGACTGATAAACTCTCTTTCTGTAAACCTTTATTTTACTATATAAGTACAATATGGTCCACAACTAGAAGAGTCATATCCCTCTGGTGACTTATTAGAAATGCACTATTTATAGCTTAACTTCTCTAATTCCTTTATCCTTTCTAATGTATACCTCACTCACCAAACCAAATCATGTCACTCCCATATTAAAAGCCTTTTGGTAGCTTCTCATTTTTCCTAGAATAAATTATCTTCTCTGTAGTCTTATTTTCATATTGTTAGTGGTTCAAAACACTGCAACTTTTTGTCTAACTTTCATTTTTGTTATCTTTCCTTTAAGACCTAAAATATTTAGCAACTTTAGTTTTATGTACACACACACACACACACACCTGCTCCTGAGTATCAAATCCAGGCTTCCTGGTTGCTCTATATGCTCAACATCATTGAGCTACACTCCCAGCCAGCCCCAGCTTTAATTTATTTATTTATTTTATTTTTTTAGACAGGTCTCACTTTGTAGTTCAGGCTGGCTCTCAGCTCACTATGTAGCCCAGGCAAGCTTCGAACTCAGCAATCCTCCTGTCTCTGCCTCCTGAGTGCTGGGATGACAGGTGTGAGCCACCACGCCCAGCACTGTGGTACATGGTATTGATTGCTGGTGGGCGTGAGTCTCCACACCCAGCACTGTGTGTAGTTACCAGGGATCAAACTCAGGGCCCTTGCGCTTGCGAGACAGGCGCCAGAACCACTGAGCTAACCCTCCAACCCCCCAGCTTTAATTTTTAAACAGTACCTTAAGGCAAGAAACATATTGAATTTTGTTCTTTTTTTTGTACAGATATTACATTTGCTTTGCAAAAGGACTATATTTTAGTTCGTGTAACCTCTTCATATAATAAATACATGTGAAGTCAATTATTAAAGAAGT
>PVIC010009544.1:0-45804 GCA_004025085.1 Thryonomys swinderianus
ACTACTGATAATCACAAGACACAAGAAATTCATTTCCTACCTCAAGAGAACTGAAGTAAACAGAGTACAAGAATAAGGGTTACCTCGTGTCTCAGTTCTTTCAGTCAGCATAATGATCTTGACTCTGCTTACAGTTAGCTTCTTGCTATTGCTGAGTTAAGCTACACTGCTGTACATCTGTATCATTTTAAGCCTGATGAGCCCGTTGTCACTTTACGACTGGCTTGTCACGGGGCCCATGCCATCTGTGCACCATCCTGGGCAGGGCCTGTTTACCTGGGACCAAAGGCCCCCAGAGTTCTTTTCTTCCTCCAGGGAGACAAAAGTCTGCCTCGTCAAAGTGGAATCTTGCCCTTATTATTTTAGGTGACCCACTTGGGAAATTTCTTTCCTCTATATTTCAACCAGCAACAAAAGGTCTCAGTCTATAACCTGGAATTTGAAGAGGCCTCTTTCTTTTGTAAAACAAGTTCTGTCTCTACTCCTTCTGCAGAAGAAATGGGACCACACCTGTGTCTAGGACCCTAGAGGGTTTGCTTCCTCTCTCCTGACAGCTTAGTAGTTTAAAAGTCTGCGAATTAGGGGCAGGCATTGTGTCCTTCCCTCCAAAGTCCCAGGTCCTCCTGTGAGTGCCCAAGCCATGCCAAGGTCTCCACAGGGGGCATGTCCCCTCCCTAGTCCTTCTCCTGCACACCCATCTGAAATTCAGCATAAGAGTGCCGTGCGTGGACTCTCCTTGCATCTGGGCCCACGGTTACTCCAACCTGGTGGCCAGCTCACATGCGGTCCGTAGTCACTCCGAGAAAGTCTGCCTGAATTCTCCCTAGCCATCCGTGGGTCCACCATCTCTGTATTCTGTACTCCAGCGAAAGTAAACAGTCTACTGTTCTCTCTCTCTTTAAAGGATCTAATCTTGTGAAGTTTAGTCTGTTGGGTGATCTTGAATCTTGGCTCTCTGATGGACACTAGAACTTTTATGATCTTGCTGATGACCTCAGTTGCTCTATTACTAGGAATGTTCTCAACCATCTCTAAATCCTAAGCAAAAAGGACAATCCAGCCTACATTTTCGTAGTTCTTTGTATTTTATACACTTCTCCTCCAGTTTCTTCTTAGCACAGAAACACCCATCATCAGCTCCGACGGTGAGATGCACTCCTGTGCCTGAGTGTGGGTCCAGCCCAGTTTTCATGCAGGGTCTTGAGTCTCAGAACTTCAGTTTCAAGTTACCGAATTCTTAAATTAAGAAGAGTAGCATTTTAAGGCAACACACATCCAGACAACTAAATATAAATCTACTGAGATAAAAATGTTCACATCACCTATATAACTTGGAGTTTATTGTTTATAAAATTGTTGTTTGTTAATTTTCTAATACACAAATAGCCCTAAAATCAAAAAGAAAAAAACAATGTGAAAAAATGATTCATCAAAGAAGAAATAAGTAATAAACAGTGAAAATAACCCACATCGTGTATAGCAGATATATACTTATAAACTACTTTTCCCTGAGTACTCATGGAGGATTGAATCCAAGATGCCCCGTGGATACCAAGATCCAAGGATGCTGTGATCATATATCAAAATAGCACAGCATTTTGATGTGTACCTAGCTCGGCTCTAGATTATCTGCAGTACCTTCTGAATCCAAATGCTATGTAAGCACCTGTGGTACTGTACGATTTGGAGAATAATAACGAGGAAGAAGGTCTGTGTGTGTGGAATACAGTTGTGGCTTTTTCAAATCTGTGTTTGGTCACGTCCCATTTGTGGAGTAAGCAGATGCAGAGGGCCACCCGAGCATGACAAGGCACCAACTACACCAGTGAAATTTAGGATGTCTACGTGAAGGCAGACAATTCCTACACGTGAAATAGGCGTGAGGAGTCAGAGAACTGAGAATTGGGCTCTTCCAAGCTCATGGGGGGCTGTTGGAAACACTCCACTGTTTGTGGCTGTAGAACACAAGTCAGTCCATCTCTTCAACAAACAAGCCTGTCTGCTCCCTTGTGTTTCCAGGTACGCGAAGGACTTCAGTCCTATTGTGAAGAAGTCTTTGTTGAACACGGGCGCACTATGAATATTTTCTCATTGGACTTACTCCAGGTCAGCTGATCAGAGACTTTCATGCCATCTGCAGAATGCCTTTGCTCTTGCCTGGTCGTGAAACACATCCACAGATCCCACTCTACTCAAGAAGAGCATTCGTGCAGAGAGGCAGTGTCCATGGGAGCCAGCTCAGAGCCCTGCCCACCACAAGTCTCAGGACAAAAGATTGAAAAGTAATTAACTGAAATTCGCTGATTTCCTCTTAATTGAAATTACATATCCACTTTATTTCCTCTTCACAATTGCCTTTATTTTCCAACTGTTCCATAAGAAGATATACATGTTTGCAGTAAGAAAAAAGTGAAGGCGCCTTGAGATGAAGGAGCTGTGTACCTTATCTGCACCACAAGAATTCACCAAGCATGAAAGACTTGGACTGATACACAGACTGATAAACTTGCCTTTTGAAAAGAAAATACAAATTTGAAGGGTTATTATTATTTTCTCCCTTGCTTCAAAAAAGTACAGTAAGTTTGGAAATAAAACCACTAGATGACATTACCAGCTTGGGTGACATCACTGTCTTATTCCATCCCAATGTAGGCCACTGGGTTTGTCTCTAAAGCGGATGGGCTTCCATCCCTAAAGCGGATAGAAGGACCCTGCAGGGCACAGAGCCTTTGTAGCATCAGGGCAAACAGCAGCAGAGCGCAATTGACCTGTGCACAGGGAGAAGATGGCCCCCAGGGCCGCCATTCCTGCGCCCTTCAGATCTCTGTGGAGCACACAAAGGTAAATTGTGGAGAACTACAGCCTGTAGGATGTGCTGGGGGTCCAAGAGCACTTCTAGTGAAAATGTGTTGAAAGACTTAGGAGAGCTCTTTCATTGTCATGGGATCCGATCTAATAACACTGGATCTCACAAGGGATCATCCTGAATAGCGTGGCTAATGCCAGTGTTCATAACTCAGCAGTTTGCAGTCAGTGGGTTTACACCAGTGTGTTCATTAAGAAATGCTGCTTCTGGGGGAGATGACAGGGAAGAGGAGAGGGGAGGGGAGGAAGTGACTGATTACAGCTCTGTCTGCCCTCTGCACCATTGGCTACCACAGATTTTTAATCAATAAAGAGCTACCTGCCTCAGAACTTTCCCACCTCTGCTGCAGGAGAGGACATATTTGTCTTGAGAGTGCAAATAGCTCCATTCCAGCACTCACAGGAAGAGCTAAGACGGCACTGAAAAATCTGATGGTCACACAGTTCGATGTCCTGTTTCTAACTGTAGACACCAAGGCTAACTTTCCCTGGGTCTGGAAGGGCACTGGGGGCATGGGAGCTGGAATGCACCAGGGTAAAATGTTCAGCTGTAATTTATCAGATCCCTCCTTGTTTCCTCTTGCATTTTGATTGCTTCGGATGATAAAATAGAGATTTTTGATCAACCCTTTTCATAGATGATAGAGGAATATCTGTTACATTTTGGGCACTGATAATAAAAGCAATACACTTTTTAAAACTCATTTTCATAATAGAGACTTATTCTTAGTCACTGTAGTATCATTAGCTCCTTCAAATTAGTCTCCATTTTAATTAGGAAACTGTGGCAAATGCTCAGGCCAGCAACAAATGTTTCTGTTTTTCTCCAGTTTGCTGGACATTAGCAGGTGGCCAGTGACTCATTATGCTGTGTCGGTCCCTTCCCCAACTTTGTCTCAGAAGGAACGAGGTTCTTTATAGTTCTGTGTCCGTGGGTAATGCTGCAGCTGCTGATTATGCTAATTCTTGCTTACTTGCAAATAGGCCTGTGTTTATTTTGTGTCTCACCAGCTGTCAACAAAGACATTTTAGGAATAATTCCCATATTTGAAAAGCAGACTTTGTTCTGGTGTCCTGCTGTGAGTTTTCCTGGCATCGGGCCCACAGTGGGAAGCGCTGTGAAGTCAGAAAGGTGGGCACAGACCTCGGGCAGCCTCGCTGGCCTGTCCCTGTCACCTTCTGCTTCCCCTGCACCTGCGCTGGTCTTGCATTACAGAACTTCTGCTTCGCTTGAGAAGTGATCTCTAAGGGTGATTGCATGGCTTTAGTGGAAGATCTTGTTTTATGGCAGTTAGGGAAGTGGAGGATTTCATTGCTCCATATTGATGTTGGAGCAAATATCCTCTCAAATTGGAAATTCCAACAATCTTCACCGAGCCTGTTTCACTGTCCCCAAGGCTTTGAAACATATTTTCATTTAGCAGCCAGAATGGATAGCAAATTATGTTTTATAAGCAAATAACTGTGTTCCTGATCTTATTTTGGGCTTATATTCTATTTTATGTTTTTATCCACATTGGATCAGATTTGACTTCAAGGAGGAAGTAGCAGAATTTTTAATTAGCTGTGCAAAGGGTATTACTTCAAATAAAGAAGGAAAAGGTCAGAAAATCAAAAAGCATTTTTTCACCCCTTTCCTAACTGTTATCTCTGCTCAGCCATCTTTCCAGCTAGCAAGCCAACTTGGATGAAGCAAGTCATACATAAGAAACACGTCGAGACTCGGATTTCTACTGGTGAAAACATGTTTTTTCACAGCTTCCCAGAGGATGTGGCTCACCACTGAGTTGCTCCTCATTACATTCCTGGGCTCCGCCTCAGTTTTCTCAAACCACAATGAGAGGAGAGGACAGATCCCGCCTCATTCTGCATCCAGGAACATGCAGACCTGGCGGGGTGCCTGAGGTCAGGATCCCCGCCCGGCTCTGCCACAGCTGTCCCGCCGCTGGTGGTCAGGCATCGGCGTGCGGAGACACCTCCAGATCCACACCTGCTCGCTGCCATCCTCAGGTCAAGCCTCGTACTCAACTCCAGGATGACAGGGATGAATTAGCTAAGTCTTTCCCTAAAGGAATTGAGAGTTAAAGTGGAAAAATGCAAACAAATGCAGGCGGGACCTCAACCTTTGGGGTGGACTGAAGTACTAGTATCAGAAAAAGCCTTTTAAAGTAAGAGATAGGGCTGAGCTACGACAGTGCACAGAAGTTAAGGATTCATCATGTGTAGCGACAGATGAGAGAAGAAATTTCGAGGACACCTTGGTTAATAATAACAGAGTTTGGGTAATAGGCTGATCTACATCCGTCTCCTCCCACACCACTCATTAGCTGGGTATATCTGTCTGGTTTACATGACTGTGATAAAATACCACAGCCAGCTACCTCTGAAGAAACAGAACTTCTGTAGCTCCTGGTCTTGGAGGTGTAGGGCCTGGTGCTGGCATTTGCTTAGCTCCCATGAAGGTCCCAGGGTAGAGTCCCATCACAATGGCAGGGGCACATGCAGGACCAAGAGAGCACTGTGCAGGCCAGGAAAACAAACAGTCTGCGGCCTCACAGTCTTTCCAAGGAGAAGATTCCAATGACTGCACACAGACCTCACCTCTTACAGATCCACCTCTCCAATGAGGACTCAGCCTCCAACCTGTGACTCTTGAGGGACAAACCACATCCAAACCACAGTTTTGTACAAAGAGGAGAGGTCTTTACATCGCAGAGGTCGCAGGGTAGAAAACTAAACCATAAAAATCATCATTCTCCTACCTCCCAGCAATGAACAAGTAGAATTTGAAATTAACAATACAATACTATTTCTACTAGTGCCTCAAAAATGAAATATTTATGCAGAAATATAACAAAATATATGGAAGATACATATATGAGGAAAACCACAAAACACTAGCAAAAGAAATCAAATAAATAGAGATGCCCAATGCTTAAGACTAGAAACATTCAATACTGTCAAAAATGTCAGTTATTTCCAACTTGATCTATAGAGCCAAAACAACCCAAATCAAAATTCCAGTAAGTCATCTTGAGGTTATTGTCAAATTGAATCTCAAGTTTATATGCAAAGGCAAAAAAACCTGGAATAGTCAGTGCAACATTCAAGAGAAATAAAGCCAGGGTCCTGACAGCAACCAAGATTGACTATCATTAGCATGGCCCAGCATTGGCAGGACAACAGAAAAACAAATTAATGCAACAAATGAGAGAATCCAGAAATAGGTCCATGTACATAGTCAGTTGAGCTTTGACAGCTAACATTTGTCCATTCAACAAATGGTGTCACAACAGCTGGACTTCAGCATGAACAAAAGAATCTAGAAACAGGCCTCACATCCTTTGTAAAAATTAACCTGAAGTGGATATGGAAGTAGATGTAAAATGGAAACACTAAAACTCTGAGAATATAACAGGGAAGAAAAATCTAGATCCTCTTACATACAGTGATGAGTTTTTAGATACAACACCAAAGGCACAATGCAGGGGAAAAACAGCTGGTAAACTGGATTTCATTAAAATTAAAAACTTCTTCCCTATGGAAACCATCTCCATTACAGTGATCACACAAGTCACAGACTGGGAAAAATCATGTGCTAAGGACATACTGTTGAAAGTGTACTGTCCAAAATATCCAAAGAATCATTATTACTCAGCAGTAAGAAAAAGAACTGTTTAATGAGACAGTGACCTAAAGATCTGGGCAGACATGTCACTGGAGAATTACACAGGTAGCAAATAAACACATCAAATGACACTACATATTAAGTGATATTGAGGGTTGCAAACCACAGTCAGATACCACCAGAGACCAATTTACATGACCAAGCTTTGGAGTGCTGGCATCACCAAATACTCCCCAAAATGTGGAGCAACAGGAAAATCTACTCATTGCTGATGGGACCAAAAAATGATGCAGACTCTTTGCAAGACAGTTTAACTGTTCCTTGTACAGCTAAACATACTCTGACCATAAATCAGAAGTTTCCTTGGCATTGATCCAAATCAGATGAAAGCAAATGTTCACACAAAAACCTGCACACAGTTGTTCACAGAAGCATTATTCATAATTACCAAAACCTAAAGCAACCACATGTTCTTCAGTAGGTGGATAGAAAATAAATGGTGTTATATCCAGGCAATGAAATATTTTTCAGTGCTTAAAAGAAAAGAGCTGTCAAGTCACAAAGAGACAAGTAGGAAACTTCGATGCACATTACTCAATCTAAAAAGGCTACCTATGATTATTGCAACTCTATGACATCGTGGAAAAGACAAAACTATGGAGTCCTTTAAAAATCAATGGTTTCCAGGTCCTGGCCAGAGAGCTGGATGACTGAGGATTTTGGGCAGTGAAGCTATCTTATAGGATACTGTCATGGTAGACACAGCCTTCTGCATTTGTTAAAGCCCACAGAGTGAACAACATGATGAACAAACCCTAAGGCAACAGTCTTTCGATAATACAGACTTATCGGTGTTGGTTCATTGATGGCAACTACTGACTGCGATGCACCCTCTGCCAGAGGGTGCTGCTGGTTCAGAAAGCTTGGTTGGATTGCAGCAAGGAGTACATGGAATTCCTATATATTTTCTGATCTACTTTGCTTTGAACCTAAAATTGCCTTAAAAATGAGATCTCTTGAAAAGGGAGGAAGCATTTAAAAATACAACATGTGGTCAAAACTCTGAACTTGTGGTGGTAGAAATTGTCTGTAACTTGGTGTTGATGATAATATAGATGCTGTAATACCCTGCTGCAGTTCTGTTTTATTTTATCTCTTGATCTATGCTCAAAGATATTTTCCCTGACCACCCTACTTAATAATAGTAGTCTCCTCCATGGTGTTCACATCTCCTTTATTTCTTCATAGTACCCATTACAATGAAAACTCCATCTTACACTTATTCAATTATGTATACATTGATTGTTTTCATTCCTATAATACAGGTCTGCCCAAGCATAAACAGTCCTCAAACCTATCTCTGGGGAACCAGTAACTACTTAGAGGGAGGACACATTAGTCTGCAGATTAGTCAGGATGATGATGATGATGATGATGATGATGATGATGATGATGATGATGATGATGATGATGATGATGATGATGATGAAAAAGAACATCAAGATGATGGGCATGGTGATGATGCTGATGGTAAAAATACTGACGGTAATGATGCTAACAATGATGATGCTGATGGTGATGATACTGATGATGGTGATGATGCTAACGTTGCTGATGGTGACGGTGATGGTGGTGGTTGTGATGGTGATTATAAAAGCAGTGATGGTGATATGGTGACGGTGGTGGTGATGATAATGGTGATGGTGATGACAGTTCCGAGACTGGTCATCCACAGAGACAAACAGCCTGATGTGAGGAAGACTCTATCCCTCAGATGGAGATCAGTCAAGCTCATCATGGCCATGTGGTGCTGTGTGGTTAAAGGAGGCAGATTCGCTGTTGTCACAACACACGGGAACATGTATTTCAGCTGAAGCATGATAGAAATGTATCTCTAATTCTTAACGTATTTTTCCTGCCACAGTGGTTCTTGTTTCCGTGTACTGAGTCAAGGAATGAGAAGGAAACAGCTACTTCCAGCCTGGAGCTGTACCAGGGCCAGCAAGTAGCTTCTGGTGAGCTGTGCTCAGCCGAGAATAGTAGTGTTGGGGCAACAGCACATGAGATTGTTGGGGAGTTTTAAGGTCTAGGACTACACCTGGCTCCCACAAGTCTCCTCTTCTTTTGCTGACTAATACTCAAGCACATCCCCCCCCCTCGAATGTAATATCACCTTATTATGTGTTCAGGACAAAGGGAATCATGCTTGGGAACCGCTCATGAACAGTCCGTTTCACAGGTGAAAAGGACGATCTCTGGCCCACACGGAACAGCTCAGCTCTCCCTCAGGGTGCATCTCTTTTTGTCCATAATCTTCCCACTTAATCTCCATAAAATGCTGAGGCAAAGGCTCACTTACGATCCTTACCTTATAAGCCCTGAGCAGAGGTTTAGCTACATAAGGAAGACGCCCAATATCCCCAAGATAAAAACGGGCAAAACAAGAGCAAAAGTGAAATTCTTATTCCCAGACCTACGCAGCTCTTTAACACTACATCATGTGACTCGTGGATGAGTCTACTGAGCAGTGAGCTCCACAGGCCCTCCTTGCACTCACGAGGAAGTTCATCTGCATCTCCTAAACTCAGGAGCATCTCTGCTCCTCAGTAAATGTCTTCTCTGTGCTGTGCCTCTTTAAGTCTCAATTCCATGCAGATCCCAGTGTGTGAATTTTGGAACTGATGGAAACATGTGGATATGGCTGTTGTCTCCTTTGCAGCCTACTAATCATTGGCAAGAGGTTGGCAGCAGTCAGTATTGCATTAGGAATTCTTGGGAAGTTCTCAGCTCCTAACAATTTCAGGATGCAAAATATATTCAGAAAACCAAAGCTAATCTGAACTGAATTTTTGATGCACAAAGTCCTCTTCTGCAGAACTTTAACTGCAAAGAAAATTTCCCTTCCCATGAAAGACACATAACCACTATAGTTTGCAGACCACCCCCTTCTGTGTTCCAAAGTTTTCATGTTCAATTTTTTTCCATTCTCTTCACAACTTTAATAATTTCTTATTTTCAGTGAATAAGAAGCCTAAGCCAGTCAGAAAGGCTCACTAAAAGAAATAAAGAGACCTGGTCACCTGTGAGCATGAAAAGTATAAGGGAAAGCGTGAAAAGGAGCTTGCTACCCTCAACCAGGAGACATAGACCATGCCTGGCCTTGGGTCAGCCATGTCTGACTAAACAACCAAAACAAGTCTCCATTCAAGGATGTTTCTCAACCCTCAAATATCAATCCCATGCTCCTAACAGTGTGTCCAATACTGTGGCATGTCCAGCCACTCATCACTGACTCTTTCCCTCTCTGCTCTTTCATGGGGACGGATTTGTTGGCAGCCACCTGTCGGAATCAGCCAAAGCTACCAACACAGATATTGCTTTGGTTTCTAACAACCAAGACTCACTTATGGAAACCAGAAGGACAATCAGTCCCAAATCCAATGTCCGGGCCCCACAACTCAAGGAGAGGAATTATCTCTCATTATCTCAGACTTCCTGCTCAACTACAGAATACCAAGAACCTAGTAGTCCTCATTCAGTATGTGAAAGGTTAAAAAAGATTGCTTCTAAAATCTCTTTTGGTCCTATTATTGGTTTACCTTACAGTATAAGTTATCAAGACTTAGTATGCATCACGTAAGATGTAATAGCTGATTTTCATCTCCAGTTCAACCAGACCACAGGCATCCCCAAAAAAGTCCTCTTATCCACATCTTCTCATCCCACATGAATATAACTCATCACCAGACATGGGGAGGCCCATGTCCGCTGGAGCTAATAATAATGCCACTCACAAGGTACAAGACTGTTTAGTCAGGGAGTCACATTTCTATTTCCACAGCATCCTATGGTTCTAGCACAAAAGCTCTGTGCTGGGTGCTTCCACCTGAACATTATTGGGCCCTCACTGTCTGAAGCAGGTTCGTGAAAAGTCTTGGAAAGGGACAGTCTGTATATGTCAGGATATCTTATAACAAAATCAAATTCCAAAGTCTCAGAAGCTTGAATTTCTTTATTTTAGGTGGCATGATGTGGCATGGGAAGCTCCTTTATATCTTAAAGCTGCACCAGCCAGAGCAGGTGGCCTCAGAGATCACAGAAGCAAAGTCAGAGATGTATACCTGAGTTGGGCACTCCAACTCTTAGCCAACCCAGCCCAGAAGGGACACTCACTGGTTACTTTGGTCGGAACTAGTCACATGATTTCGAGACAGCCGAGAAAACCTGGGAAATTTAGGGGAGGATGTGAAATATTTGGGCAGCATACATTCCTTCTACACACTCCCAGCTATTATATGTCTTATCCAAATTGTTTCTAACAGCTCCATGGGAATCGTTTTTTAAGTCTGGGGAGCATCATTTTTAATTATTTCCATGAAGACTTCTCTTCAGTATTCCAGTGTGCCCTGCTTGGGCTTCAGATTATCCTATCAAGATGGTTGTTCTCACCAGAGTAAAAACAGAAAATATTAATGAGGGAATAGTTTTCAAGAGTGTGATGGATCAACTCTACCCCCCTAAAAGCTGCTTCTCATGCTGTTGCCTGGAGCTATTCTTCTAAGAAGACTTTAATGACTGCTGCTGCTGGGAACTGAGAGCCTGGGCCTCTAACTTCTGAATTTTCTAGAAGAAAGTAAATGGAGCTGTAGGCTTCCCTGACCTCACGTTGGCCTGTTTTATCCCAACAATTAGTATCTGTTTGGGCACTTGGGATTTCTTCACTTCTGTGGAGAGTCTTCTGCTCCATTAGATGGAAGATGAACTCTGCCCCAAAGAGCTCAGTGGCTAAGTCCGTGAGGAGGAGAAACCTGCCCTCATCTTAATTACCACTCACAGAGGCACCAGGCAGCTGATTCAAGGTCCTCAGTAGCTCCAAGAAGCCTTGTTTCTCCCCTGAAGCTCCAGCAACTAAGTGAAGGCTGTGTACTGCTGAGTTTTGGGAATGACAAGAGGGCAGATGGAGGGATTTGTAGTCTCCCACGCTTAGTATAGTTGGGGCTTAAATGACAAACAGAAAATAAAGCCAGCTGTGGTGTCTCCTTTCTTATTTCTTTGTTTCAGACATATCAGGCTAAGCCTTCATATTAAGTTTTCTCTTGTGTAGAATCCAGTTATTTTATAGCACCTTACAATTATAAACACACACACACACACACACACCCTGAGCCTACAAGCTGTGTTTGCTTAACTCATTGTTGATTCTGCATCTGCCAGAGAAAAGAGAAATCAAGACACAAGACAAGGCCTGACAGGTTTGGCCAGGGCAGTCACAATGTGCCACTGTTAAATGCAGACAGTTTACTTCTCACCCAGCAAGAGAAAGAAGCTGTCAAAGACACCAGCTCCTTCTTTCCCCACACAATCCAAAAGGTGGCACTCAAACTGCAGCACAAGTCGTGGGGCCCAACGGTGACAAAGAGCAGGTGCAGACAGAAGTAAGGGCTTTACAGGTCCATCGCCGGGACCCTGAGAGGGAGGGCATGGCAGGCCTCAGCCCGGAGCCCACAGACAACTCTCAGAGCAGCCGCCCCAAGGAGTGGAGGGGTCCCAGGAGACAGTCTCCATACGGGGGGGTTGGAAATCCCTGCAGAGCCAGCTCTGCCTACACAGGCCAAGGGCACAGGTACAGTCCTCAGGGAGCCAGGGCACCGCTGTCCCCTGCCCCAGCACGCACAGCATGCTCAATAAACATTTATGAAATGATCTCAATACACGCTCACATGAAGACTGTTGTGAGAAGATGAGGGAAAGTTCTCGTTGCTTTGTCCTGAGCTTTATCCTGAATGTGTGCTATGGGGTTTTGATGGAGAAGTCTGGCTCCTGGTGAGGCTCACTAGGGCCTGGAGAAGTCTCTCTTCTCCTGTCTTTCAAAACCGTGCATACACACTGGGAGGCATAAGTGTCTTCCTGGAAAAGTGTCGCCCGCCTCCTGTACACTGCGCGGACACTGCTGGGTGGTGACCACTGTCCAAAGACTGTTAAGCAGTGGGCGAGCGAGGCTCCTTCTAAAATCAGAAGTTTTCTCTTGTGTATGGCTTCCCACCTGGCTGCTTCTTCTCAGCTACTTAGGCAATGGCCTGGGCTCCCTGTGGCCTTACGGTAATTAAGGCTGTTCACATCTGTCCTTTACACTGTTTTATGATGAGATGAAACAGTGAGGACACAGCCTGCAAAGCAAGGCTGGAACACGCTGAGGTTCAGCCCCGCCAGGAGATCTGTGAGATTGTACTTCAGACCTCCTTGTAATAGCGCCAAGGTCAGCAGCACATATGGACAAAAGCAATAATTAAAATATGCCCCCAAAGAAGACTATCAGTGCTATTGAGATAATTTGAAAATATTATGTTCTATGAAAATATTTGATAACAGAGAAATGTCCATAGCGTGCTGAGTTTTGAAGTCAGAATGAGTCCAATTTTCCAAAAAATAAGAAAACAAAATCCATATTTTTTTTTTGAGTTAAGGTCTCACTTTGTAGTTTAGGCTGGCCTGAGCTCACTACGTAGCTCAGGCAAGCCTCAAACTCACAGCAATCCTCCTGCCTCTGCCTCCCGAGTGCTGGGATGACAGGCGTGAGCCACCACGCCTGACATTGTGATAGGTGGTACCGAGGATCAAACTCAGGGACTTGTGCTTGCCTGACAGTTGCCAGAACCACTGAGCTAAATCCCCGGCCCTAAAATCCATTTCTGAAAGTTCACGGGGATTGCATATTTCTTTTCTTCTACGTTTAAAACAACAGTAGGAGGAAATACATCAGTGTACTAGCCATACTTATATTTCCTGAAAAGAGATGATTTTCCTTTTTTCTTTTGATTTCTCATTTTTCTATAATGAACACAAAACTGTGTAGCTATGATGCCTTCTATGATAAATAAAATTACTGAATTGGTGATGCTCTCAAACCCAGAAATGCAGCCAGAATTTGTCGTGAGACGCCCTCATCTCAGCCACACTTGGAGCTGTTCGGGTAGTTTCCACGGAGCAGGGGCCGAAGGGTACACGGGTGGGCGCGGTACCACAGACCCTGTCATTCCCCAGGTGCCACACACAAAATTACCACGCTCCCGCTTTAGTTTTCATCCCATTTAAATTTAGAGCGGAACATCGGGCCCGATTTATCGGGATCTTTTTTACCACTGGTTGGTGAGACACCCGGTGAGGATGCGCGGAGACACGGCTCGTGCCGCCCCCGTGCGCAGAGGCTCGTTTCGCTGACAGCGCGTTTCCTTTCTTCCCTCATCAAACGCAGCCCCAAGGTTTGTCTCTGGAACGCACAGATGCCAGATGCGCTCCCTGATTAGTATTTCGGGCCCCACCGTGCTGGGCCCTGGCCCCAAACTCTGTACCGTCGTCGCCCGGCGTGACAGCCCGGAGCGCAGGCCCCGCGCCCAGCTCCGCGGCAGCCTCGCTTCTGGCCCTCACAGCTGCCGCCTTTGGAGAGCCGCCCCGAGGGCGGTGTGGTCACCTGGGCCCACTGCAGCTACACGGGCGGAGCCGGGCACCCCGAGAAGAAGAAACCCTAGCAATGCTCCCCATTTTACCAGCGCGGGACCCCTCAGCTCCCCTCCCAGGACGGGCAGGAGCGAGAGGCAGGGCTCTGCTCTAGGGGCACAGGCCGCCTCGGGGGAGTCGTGTCACCATCATGCCCCGTCTTTGCTCTGGGCACAAAGCTCCAGGTACCAACGGAACCTTCGTGTCTCCCCCATTTCATATACTGATGCTCCAGCGCAGCATGATGGCGTTTGGGAAAAAGACCTCTGCAGTATACCCAGGGCTGAGGGGGCATGGAGCGGGATTAGCGCCCACCAGAGGGGCAGCAGTCTGCTGTCTCTCTGTACCGTCGAGGACAGCGAGGGTGACCTTCTACGGGCAGGAAAGGAGAGGGGCCAAACCAGCCAGCACCCTGATCTCGGACTTCTTGGCCTCCAGAATTCTGGGAAGTAAATGTCTGCCGCTTGAGTTGCTCAGTCTGGCGTCTGTTACAGTGACTGCCACAGCAGCCGGTGCCGAGTCACCCACCAGCCTGAAGGTAAGAGTGACCGAGCGACCCGCTCTGGCCTGCAGAGGATGAGCGGTGACACGTCCTGTGCGTGGGGGGCACCCGGGGACGGTGACTGCTCGGCCCTCTGTGCGCCGGCCCGGTGCCCGGTGAGGTTCACGGTCAGCTGGAACCCCGAGAAAAGCCCTAGTTCATCTCCTTCTGTCACACAACAAGGATATTTTACACATATTGCTTTGCACGTTTTAAATATGACATAAGGAGCAACAGAAACCTTAAAGTAATCAAGATGCACTTAGGTGGAAACAACAGATTGCATTAAAATTTTAGAAATAATACCACTCCGCCTCCCCAGCAGACAGGGACAAACTATCACAGGGTCGGCCCGGAGACTCCAAATCGCCCTGCCCAGCAGGCTCATTTCCTCCTCTTTAATTTCTGCAACAGCTTCCATGGCAGAAGCTCGCATCACCCTCATTTTGCAGACCAAAAATAAAAAATGAAGACAGAGAAGTCAGCTCAGCACCCAACGTCACACAGCCGAGGAGTGCCGAGGGCTGAGATCCACCCAGTTCTTGCCTGTGCAAACGTCACTCACCTAACCTCTCCGCCCTCCCCTCCCACCTAGCAGAGCGCTGACGTCACCCGAGGTCCTTTATGTGTATTCAGCCATTAGCTGCCTTCCCTGGCCCGTCCACCGGGATGTCTACAACAGAAGGCTGTGAGCTGAGCAAGTTTGCAAATAACAGAGACTTGTTTCTCACAGTTCTGGAGGGAGGAAAGACAGAGACAGAGGGGCTGGAGGTTAGGAGCCCCTTCCTGGCGGCCAGGTGGTACACTCTTGCTGTCTCCTCTTGTCTCTGAGGGGCCTGGCAAATTGATGCGGCTCCTTTTATAAGGGCACTAATCTCATCCTGTGGCCTTCATGCTCGAGACCCCGCCCCCTCACACCATCGCCCTGGGAGCACAGATTTTTGACACAAGAATGAGGGCACACGTATGTTCCCTCCTGCCGCCATACTGACTTCCACTTAATCATCTGAGGAAGAAGAAAGTGTACTCGATATCAAGCCTGGAACATGAGAGTGATCAAGGTCATCAGGGCAACTCTATGGGCTTCTTTCCTCAGACTTCAGTCACAGGTTCCTGCGATTGGCGCTGCAGACAGAGGGGCTGTGGGGCAGCAGCCAGGGCACTGTCCATGGTGCCAGCCCTCCCCTTACTGGCATAGACTAAGGGGTCTCACAACCAAGCTGCACGGCCTCCACCAGGCCACAGAGCCTGGGGCTGACTCTTCCCGGTTCCCCGAGGCAGTGTGGTGGCACAGACAGAACACAGAGCTTTCAGAAAGCCCCAGATTTCTCCTGTCCCTCTTACGAACTCAGGCAGGTTCCCTGACCTCCTGTGTACCATCTGTAAAATGGGGTATCAGCAATGCTCACCCCAAATGCTTCTTAAGAGCAGGGACTAAACGCAAGCAGCCAACAGGACCCACCACCAGGTAAATTCCCATTAGCTGGTAGTTGGCTTCTCCAGGTGTTCACTGGGCCATTTGGTGCCTCCATTCCATTGTTCTTCTGGGAAAATGGCCAATTCCCATCCGAGGTCCAGAAGGCAGCCGCTGCTGTATCAATTTTCCACCAGCTTCAATGAAGATGCACACAGAGACATTGGTCCCTTCAGCAAAGCCTTAAGAAATAAGGCAATTTCTGTGTGCGTGCATGTGTGTGTGTGTGTGTGTGTGTACGTGTACTCAAGCATGTGTGCAGACACATGTAAGACCACCTGAAATAATAAAGCAATATTTATTCAACATCTTTCCTCCCCCCTTACCTTTCCCACTCACAACAGCTACTAAAATGCTCCCCCACCTTCCACCACGCCAGTCCCTTGTGTTGCTACTGTCTGCTCACTTCCGGTTCCCTAAGACCCTGCCGCACGCTCAGCTCCAAGAGTCTCTGCCTTCCCTCATCTGTAATGGTCCCCATGTCCTTACGCCACTTATTCCTATCTTCATCCTTCTATCTGAAATAAACCCCCCGGGCTATTGTCTGAGTGTGTTAGAGAGAGAGAGGATCAGACATATGGGAACCCAGAGGGCGAAGGCTCAGAATGGGGTGAATATCAGGAATGTGGTTTGCGGCTGTTTGGGGTCGTTATCCATAGATTGGGTATTCAGCAGAGTCCAAGATGCAAAATTACATTCATGTCACAACTACATTCAGCCTGCTTATTAAACTCTGAAATCCCATTCCTGGCTGGGCTGATGGAGGTAGGGTTTTGTACAGATTATAAAATATGTTATTCTTTTTTTTTTTTTTTCTTTTTGAGACAGGGTCTCGCCTGTGTAGTTCAGGCTGGCCCTGAGCTCACTATGGTGCCCAGGCAAGCCCCTGCGAACCCAGCAATCCTCCTGTCTCTGCCTCCCGAGTGCTGGGATGACAGGCGTGAGCCACCACGTCCGGCATTGTGGTATGCAGTGTTGATTGTTGGTGGGCGTGAGTCTCCACACCCAGCATTCTATGTGGTTACCGGGGATCGAACTCTGGTCCTTGAGCTTGCGAGGCAGGCGCCGGAACCACTGAGCTAACCCTCCGGCCCTAAAATCCGTTATTCTTAAGAGTCGTAGCCATGAACCACAGCCTAGTTTGGTGAGGCTTCACTGCTTACATCACCATCTCGCCTCTCCCGCACTAGCCATAATCATGAGATATTTAAACGTTTCTTTACCTTCTCAGTTACTTACCCCGTACCATCCCTGCTACGAAGGCCACTAGCTTTCCACAGGGAACTTTTTCCTCCCAAAAGTCTGATGTCTCAGAAGGCCAACAGTTGTAAAAATACTCAAAGGAACTTGGTGAACTCTGTGCTGATCCTCCCGAGCAGACCTGCCGAGGTTCCAGTCCTGCGGCTCACAACTTCGCTCTGCGCCTGCGCAAGGGTTCTGCCGCGCCCTCTCCCGGTTTGGCCTCCACTCTGCGCTTGCGCAGTTTCGAGTTTCCGTTGCCTAATTCCCACTCCGTCCCCGCCACCCTCTTCCCGCGCCTGCGCAGATCACCTCCTGCCATAGCCAGTTCTAGAGGATCGGCAGGAGCTGGACGGTGTCGGTCGCGTGGGTCCCTTGACCTGCGCACGCCTGTGTCCGCTAACCCACACCCCAAGCTTTGCGACGCCACCTCAGGGTCTGGACCGACTGAGACCGGATCGTGGCAGAGACCATAGTGTGTTGGGTGAGTGAAGGAATGGACGCGGAGCAGGGACGCCCCGGGGATGCAGGTCTGGGGACCGCTGGGTGAATCCCGGGTAATGATGTGGATCTGAGCACGGGTGGGCGGACCGCGGGTGGCCAGGTGAGGCTGCAGAGGAGCTGAGGTCCGAGAGGTCCTGAAGACATCTCCTCGCTGATGGAGACCCGGCCGGACCTCCTGAGTGCAGGCGAGAGCTGGGATGGACACCGAGGAGCCCTCATTACTCGGGAACCTTCTGAGAGGCAGCTTGGGCGCCGGCTGCTGCCTCCTTTCTTCTCTGGCGAGAGGTGAGGCCCACCCAGCGCCCCCTCTGCTCAGCACAGAACCCCACAGCATGCATCATAAGAGCCGCCTGCGCTTCCATTCGAGGTAACCCTGGAAACTCGCTGGCTGTCCAGCGAGAGGGGCCTCTCCCCTGAAACTGGAGACGCTGGCTTTATAATGGACTGACAGAGTCACTCCTCTCTTCACTGAGTTCATTGGAGCAGACAAGACAAGCCACAGCGACGGCTCCCCCAACGTCAAGATATTCTTAACAGTTTTCTCAAGTTTGGAGAGAATTACAGACTCTAAAGTTCGAGGCAGATCATAAACCGCATCAGCTCTGGGACCGCCTCACTCTCACAAAGTTTCAAAAGTCACCAAATCCTGAGCTACTACTGCCTCACTTCGTCTGTGTAGCCTCGCGGGTCAGAGCACAAGCCTCTTGCTTTATCGCCAGCTTCACTGAGGACGGGGATTTAGCTCAGTGGTTCTGGTGCCTGCTTTGCGTGTGCCAGATCTTGAGTTTGATCTCAGGTACCAAGAAATAAATAAATAAGTAAAGAAACAAACAGGCATCATTACACAGCTTTTAGACAGAATATCCTTGATATGTATTTGTTGAAAGAATTATCATTATAGTGCTGGAAAATATAGGATGATGCTAAGATGGGTATCCAACACTTACTGAAATTTTTAAAAATTAAATCTCTGCTTCTTGCAGATCTCCATTTCTAACACTATTAACAGGAACATGGACTGTGGGTGAGGAACAGGCATCTACGCAAATGACTCGCTTCACGTTGAGTTGACACACCTAGGACTGTGCGGATGTGTGCCTCCCGGGCATGTCGGGAGACCTTGACTCACTGTAACCATTAATTCCACTTTCAGAGGAAGAAACACAAAGTATGTAAATGACATATGATGACTTGGCCAGAAGAGAAATTGTCCAACAAAGGGGTCAGAACACAGTGACTTCATCTGGTTTCCTTTCTTCATTATTATCTGCTGATCTGTGAGATGAAAACCAGGATCTTCAAAATGATCCTGCATGTCAGAGACAGTGCACAAATTAAGATAAATTACCCTCTACCTCCTACTACAAGATATGGTCTCATCTACTATGAACTTTGATTCATTAAGGACTAAGAGTGGAAGACTTCTGTCTGATTAATTTTCAGTCCACAAGAACACACACTGAGCATTGCTGTGGATAAAAGTTAATGGAAATACTCAAATAATGGTCTTCCTCCATTTTTACAATCATTAAGAAACAAAACTGACATCCTTCTCATATACATAGAAAGATAACTGGAGAAGCAGATTCAGCATTTCACTAAGAGACTGAATAACAAACACCTTGAAAGGCTTTGGTGTTGATTATCTGTAGAGTCTTGAGCAATCTTTTCATGTCTTTCTCTGAACTTCACATCTTTAACTATATTATGTACCTTGATCCTTATCACCAATAATAGTAATGATGTTTGGGCTACCTGGAATTAATAAGAAAGTCCTTGGATATTTTTAAGTGTAATAAAAAAGATCAAGAATCTTATGAGCAAAATGCACCCTAACTAGTTCTGTGTCTTTTGTTTAACATACTAACCACAACAGTAGTTTGTAATTTCAGAAAACCATATGCAAGACAGTGTTTATTGTACTTTAAACATAATAACTCATCCTAAGTGTAAATGAATAGCAACAGAACTATGAGGAAGCTATTATGGTCCCATTTTGCAGATTAGGATGCTAAGACATGGGTCAAGTGACTTGCCCTACCCAGATCATAAAAAACTGGAAAACATTCACATCAAACCTGAGAAGTCTGATTGTAGCATCCATAACCAGCAAAAAGTGGCATAGCAGGTCTATAGTGAAGTATGTTATCATTAAATAAAAACCAAATATGGTTAAATAGTATGGATAAAATGCTTTGTTGTAAGTGATGTTTTTCATAATTGACCTCTAAGCATGGAACAATCTCTTATTCTTTGACCATCATGACTATGCAGGAAGACACTGCATGGAGGATCTGCTCAATACATTAATTAAAATGCCCTGCCAACCACAATCAACCAAACAGACTGAGGTTCTCTAATCCAGTACCCCATAGATTTCAGGGCATGCAGATCAGCACCCTGAGGTTCCCTGCAGAAAGAACCCAAGTGGGCACACCAGAGTTCACCTTATGCCAACTGAGAAGAAAAGACACAAGCTGAAGAGATTTACCTTGGAAATACATTTGACCCTGCAAGGGATTTTGTGTGCAAGGAATAAAACTTGCTTTGGCTAACTGAGGCAAATAGGGTCTGTTAGGAAGACACCAGGGCACAGTGTACCTTCTCAAGATTCAAGTGCAAGTGGATTTCTCCTGGAGTCAACAAATGATAATTCTCAAGAGAACAACTGTGCATTCATATTTCTGGGGTCTCTCCCACACGCAGATTTCCAGGAGATTCGGGTGAGTCCAGCTCAGACCTAAACATTGACAGTGATACGATCATCGTACCTCTGACTCAGCACTCATGTCGCTGCTACACATTCAGCAAACCGTGAGGCAGAGACACTCTGAAGAGAGCCAGGCCAGAGAGGCAAGTGAAATAATTAAAAACAGTACATTGCTAGCACACAATCCCATGTCTCCATGTTTCTGACTGTACCGGATCTTGATTAATATAAAGAATGATACATAGTGAATTGAATTTAAAACTAACCCATGGAGTTTCAGTTACTTAAAGACTCAATTATAAATTTCTGGTTTATCCCCAGAATGGCTGCTGACCAGTCATCTGAACACGGTGTCATCTACACGAAAGAAGTTGGTCAGGAATTTCTAAAAACATGTTCTAATTTTGTGCCTATGCCACCTAACGAGGGGAGAACAAAAGAATCATTGAGGGCTGGAGGGTTAGCTCAGTGGTTCCGGTGCCTGCCTCGCATGCGCAAGGTCCTGAGTTCGATCCCCGGTAACCACATACAATGCTGGGCGTGGAGACTCACGCCCACCAGCCATCAATACCACATACCACAGTGCCGGGCGTGGTGGCTCATGCCTGTCATCCCAGCACTCGGGAGGCAGAGGCAGGAGGATTGCTGAGTTTGAGGCTTGCCTGGGCACCATAGTGAGCTCAGAGCCAGCCTGAACTACACAGCAAGACCCTGTCTCAAAAAAAAAAAAAAAATCATTGAGTTGATCACAGTCATCTCTTATGTCCCAGAACTCTAATTAATACGATGACTATGGAAATACCAACTTGCTGAAGAGTTTAAGATGACAGGTGCTCATTGTTCTCTTGTCCTGTCTGTTCACAATATCTCCCCAAGAGAAGGTGTTCAATGAACATCAAATCATAAAGCTAAGTTAATTGCAAAAAGACACCGTACTCAATGAAATTACCCCTTGAAATCTCAAGAAGCTTAGAATCCCAAGACATGAGTTCCAGACCACACAAGCCAGAGTTGGGCTGAGTTGCTGAGAGCAGTTGAGCAGTGGACCGATTGTCCAAGTTCTCTGGATCTAAAAGGCTGAAAGTGCCCAGATATCTAACTTGAACAAAGAGCAGAGCTTTGTGGATGGTGCCGTTGAAGGATTAAGTAGTGTGGAAAACACTGAGAGAAAGCAAGTCAGATTTGAGCTATAGAAGTTATGTATTTGCTTATTATTTTAACAGGATCTTCTGGGCTCCCCTGTCCCATGAACACAAAATACAACTGATTCTGCCATAAGGGAACCCTTCAGATAAGCTGTTACTCAACCCCGGGTGTTAACTTCAATCTTGGGGAGACATGCTCATGGCTTGGGACAGGGCTGGCAATTCTCCGTGATTCTGAAATTCATTACAAACCGCATGGACCAAATCTTTCCTTGGGTATACAAACATATCTCCCTTTGACCCAAGAGACTATTAGCAGCTGTAGGTGACAAGTGTAATAAGGACAAACGTAGACTGGGCCATTTATCCATGTAAAAAGTGACACACAGGAGAAGATCGTTGATGCAGTACTCTTAACAAAATGCATTCGAGTTTTTAAAATAAAAATAATGTATAGGAATCACATGACTAACATCATTTAACCCATTTGAATGTTTATTGTTAATTTACTGAACTAATTCAGCCTGTAGTAATCACATTTAAATACTAATATCTGAGTCATCATGTAGACAATAAACACATCACTCAGACCTTTAAAAAAGTTCTTTCTCTCACATATCCTGAGAGTTACCAAATATGTTTTTCTTTGTCTGCTTGAAATTAAGGGCAAAATCTGGTCTGAAAGCAAAAGTATTTCTGTTACAAGTAATCCTAAAATCATTTTCAAGAAATGTCAACCCTCATAGTCCAAAGACTTGCATCTCCTAGAACTAAAATTTTTTTGTATTTGATTTTTCTTTTTGCCATGTCCTAAAGGGATTTTCAGGTTGTTAGGAATGGTCTCGTTACATATATGGAGAGTCCACTAGTTACAGAGTGCCAAGCTTGATGAGATTATTAAAACAGTGCTGATATAAATCACCATAGCAACAAACACATAAATTCCTACTCCAATTTATCCTTTGGATGTTTAAATGTTTTTGCACTCTGGAAATCTCAGGAACAATGCAAATCAAACATTTAGCTGCTAAGACAGCTGTCCATTCTGACTGATGGTGAGTCAGTGGGAAGGGCTGTTTCTTTTAAACCGCCAAAGTCTTATAAGGTGTGTGTGTACAATTACCTTCCCCTGTGGCCTTTCTCTGTCTGTCATAAATGGCTTATATTCTAAGAATCAGTTGTATAAAAAGTTCCCACCATACAAAATGTTCTCCTTCTCTTGTAAATTTGCTTAAGTCTTATCCGTAACATGACATCTTTGTTGCCCAGTAATTAATGTGTGAATCAAAACAGAGTACAAAGGCAGGCATCAAAGACAGAACACCAGCACCTTGAACAAAGTATATAACCAAAAATATATGAAAAAAATATATGAGACTCCAAGAGAATATGCTTTATCTTGTCCTTGTTTGACAGGCACATAAATCTCTCATTGCTTTCCCCATCCAAAACCAAGAGCTAAAAATAAGAGGTGACACCTGTGTTCTTAAACACTGTTCTGTGATGACAGCAGCTTTCCAGGGAACAGTGTATTTTTAGTTCAGCACACTGAGCTGTCCCTCAAGACAACGGTAAACTTAGGAAGAATTTGGTCTGCTTCCAACTGCAAGGCTTCTGGTAGCTTGTGTCCTGAGCTGCCTGCTGGGAGATAACTGTGCACAAAGATACAATGGAAATTGGTCTTTTTAGTAATCCTTACACCACTATTTGCTCTGCCTCATCCTTCCAAATCGAGGACCAGAAGTTCAACTTCTTGTTTCTCCTGAGTGTCCACTACGGCACAATTGCTGGGTAGTGGTACGAACAGATTTGATGCCCACGGCTGCTGCTGAAAGCACTTTCTCCCTCCAAAGTGGCCGTATCTCAGAACACTATTGGTTTTGCTCACCGAGAGTGTTTGTTACAGAAAGTTGCTTTTTCTTAACTGCAAACTACAATACCCATTGTCCTCAGTAAAATATTCTATATCACAGCTATGGTTCTTTGCTGACTGCAGACTAACCTAGATGCTATCCATCCTGAGAGCCGGGGGGCAAACCTGCCCGTTCATCTCATCCTCCGCTCGCTGGACATCCTGGGTATGCTCCTGAGCGGTCGCCCCTCTCCGTGTCATTTCGTTTCGGGTTTCTATCCAATGTCTTCACTTCTCGGACATCAGTTCGCATGTTCTCATCTCTGCTTTGCTACAGAAGAGAAAACCCCGGAAGAAAGCAGGAAACAAAACATCTCCACATGAGTATGTTGTTTAGGTCACCGGCTTCACACATCACGCTTGTAGAAGTCCCCAGAAAAGCTCTAACAATCTCCCAGCAGCCCACAGGCCCATGTGGGGCCTCTGTGCAAGGGGCAAAGCATGCTTGGCTGAGAGGAGGGAGCTTCGTTGGATGCAAAGCAGCCAAGTTAAGGGCATCCAGCGTCCTCTGGCTCGGCGTTCACGTCCTCTCACCTACGCACGGGAGCCATTCTTGGCGAGAAGTAAGGGTAGTAGTCTGAACACGCTCTCCAAAATAGCTCGTTCTCATTGTCGTTCCTAAGGCTAGTGACACTCTGGAGCACAAAGACTAGAACGTGTCAGGACGCTGAGCTCAGGAGAATGTCGCTGCGGGCCGGCCCAGCTGTGGGGCCAGAGCGGAGCTGGGAAATGGCGCGGGGCTGTGCCTCGGGGGAGAGGGTTAGACACAGCACTGGCGGACTGCAGGGTGTTGTCTTCTGCAGGGAACTCGGGGGCTACATATTTAATAGCAGCCTGAGGCGCTGAGTGTAACTACAGACATTATACAAAGGATCAGAAGTTTCCTGAAGAGTAGGTCGTGCGCTACTCTGTACATCGGGCACCTGCCTTCTGTGGGCCTTCCCTAAAGAGGAACAGTGATTTTAAGAATTACATGATATTCTAAATCTCCCTTCTCCCTCCTCCTCTTCCTCTTCTTCTTTTTCTTCTGCTTCCTCTGATCTTCCCCTCCCCTCTGCAAACTTGACCAATCAGAAGAAAATATTTTAAACCACACCCCAAGCTGAAATGAGCTCAAGTCCTCATTCACTGCACGTTGTTAAGGGACAGAGTGTCTAGATGGTGCCCGCTCCTGTCTCCTTGTGCTGCTGACAGTGGCCCCTGTTGACCCTGACGACGGAGAGTGAGGTCTGAGACAGGCATCAAGTGCCACTGCGGCCTGTGGATCGACAGGCCATGGCTGGAGAGCAGCCGGGAGAGAAGCAGAATTCTCTGACGCCGCCGGCAGCCGCGGGGCCTGGCAGTCACAGTCTTTGGCTGAATCCTAACTGTACCTGGAGCTGAGAAAACTGCACTGGTTACCTTGGGGTGTTTTCAGGTGAGTTCTCAAGGGCCGCCCTTCTGTGGCCTCCAGTGCAGTTGGGGAAACTTTTTCTGAAAAGGGCCAGGTAGCAACTATTTCAGGTTTTAATAGCCATAAACTCTCTGTCACAGCTACCCAACTCTACCCTGTCGAAGGAAATCAGCCATTAATGGTCTGTGTTTCAATAAAACTTTATCTATAAAAACAAGAGGTGGGCCATATTTGGCCTGTCAGTCATCATTTTCTGCCTTTTTATTTTAAACGATTGGCTCCTGGTACAGGCCTTGACAAAATGCCAGCCCCCTCTCTTTAAGCATTATTTAATTTCTCTGGAGAACAGCATGGACACAAAATTTCTAAAATCTCCCCAGTGGAAGTGTCATTGATCCCAGGGTGGAGAACTACGGACCCACAAGAAAGGACCCAAGAGGATCTGATGTCTGCGCTATACGTGGCTGAGGGTCAGCTAAGGAGATTTTCTTGTAAGTAAAATAGAAATAGAATTGGGGCGCTGAGTTTCCTGAAAATAGAGTACCATCTTTTCACATATGCTCCATTACTCAAGGAGAGAACCAAGCAGCCCTAAGAACCAGAGGAAAGAAAGAGGTCTCTGCCTCTAATATCAGGAACGGAAGTCGGATCCCTGTAGGATGTGTCACTGCCTGTGGGCACCGGTTTGGACTCTTGTGGGCACTGGGATCTGACCGTCCTGTGGGTCACTTTGTATTCATCCCGCCTCACAGCTCATAACATTGCTATTTTTGTTTTATGTTCCTGCCAGACACTTGCGAAGATTTCTCATGTTAGTTTTCCTTCGTAATTTTACCTCGGGCTTCACGAGCTCTCTGCTCCTAATATCACCCACAGCACAGAGGTGACCAAGCAGACTAGAGGCCCCCCTGGAAAGCTCTTGGGGGGACCCTGTGGACTGGTCCAGTCTCAGCCTTTACTGTCCCCTGGACAGTGGGTGTGACCCTGGGGTTGAGTGGCCGCCCTGTGACCGTGGAAGCAAGCTCACCACGGGACCTAGAAACGACAGAACCAGCCTCAGGCAGCGGAGAAGGAGGCCAGAAGGACCCGGCTCCCTGTGGTATCACAGATCCTCGTACAAACCTTGGTGCCTTGAGCTGCCGGTGGGTTACAGCACATCCTTAGCTACCAAGGGTCTACCGAGTGTTACAGTGGAGCACGAGCCTTCATAAAACCAAAACTGCTGGAGTTAAAAGATCAGATACACACTAACACGGCACGGTAGGGGACTGTTAACACTCGACAGGGGGCCGGACCCCAAGAGCGGCGGGAGGAGCCGGGGAATCTGCACGTCAAACCCTGCGCAGACTCCGGCTCCCACCCGCAGGGACAGGCAGAAGCACGGGAGGCTCTGAAGTGTGACCCCAGCACGACTGACTCCTGCGTGACGGGTCACTCAGGCTGCTCCGTGGAGGACACGGGGGAGGCACAAGATCGGGGTGCCCAGGCCAGCGGCGCCCTAAATCCAGAGGACAAGGAAGTGCAGCATGGGCCGGGGAGGCGTGAGGGAGACTTCTGGGGAAAGGTCAGGCGGTTTAACATGCTTCAGGGGAAAAGGGACAGAACTCGTTGTGGAGTGCTTGGCCACGGGAGGAGGACTGATCTAGGTTCGTGGCCACAGCCGCTGGAAAGTGGAGCCCACACACTCTGCGATGGGGAAGCGTTGAGGTGCCGTGGACTGAGTGGTAAAGTGTGAGTTGGTCTTAGCCGTGTGTTGCGATATTTTGCTGCAAGGAAGAACAAACAATCGACAAACGATGGAGGTGGAAGCGTAGTTGAATGAGGGGCACGTGGCTAGGGCAGACAGTTACAAGGACGCTGGTGTTTGAAGCTATTAAACGAGAATAAATCCCTTAGGGATAAATATGAGCAGAGAGGAAGTCCGAGGACTGAGTCCTGATTCCAGCGTCTGAGGAGGTGCGCAGAATCGGCGGGGGAGGCAGACAGGGAGAAGCGAGCAGCCAGGAGGAGCGGCGAGCGATGTACGTCCCAGACATCCAGTGACGGATTTCAAGAAGGAACAACAGTCACCAGCCCCAGATTCTGTAGGAGACAGGGAGCCATGCCTCGCGGTAGCCACCCAGGAGGCCACTGGGCCCGGGCTGGCTTAGGAGACAACCTTCGACGGGGAAATCTAGAAAGAGGGAAAATCCCCAGCCTTAACTCGGGCAAGTGAAGACACCTTCCGGAACCTTCACATGAGGGACATTCTTGGTGACATAACAGAAACGTTTATTCTTTCAACTCAAGCAGGCTCATAAGCTGTAGCATAGGGAATAGAAAACAAGCCCGGACGTTAAATTTAAATGCTTAGACAAGCTGAACCAGTGACTAGGGAATTACACTGCCAGTCTCCACTCCACTTAATAGTCCCTGACTTACCCACTCCATTTTGGTCTCGTTTAGGATATTGGGTACTGGGTAACACTGATTATTCCAAAAGAAACCCTGCAAAATGTAGCTAGTTTCTAAGAAAATGAAGAATCCTTAGGCTTGAAGGTGGCCTCTGGGTATCAGTTTCGGCTTGGAAACAAGCCCTATGTCCAGAAGCTCTTAGTCACAAGGAAAACTAAGCCCAAATAGATTTCAAAAATAATGATAATTTTTTAAAATTATACATCTCAGGGAATGCAACAATCATAAGGAAACAATTACTTGACACTTCAGGCCAGAAATTTCCTACAAGAACACTCAAACCACACAGAAGAGCAGAAAGATCTTTCCTCCAGCAAAATGGAACTTCTCCTACAGGCAACTAATGAAAAGCATCAATCACGCATGCACACACGCGTGCAGCAGCAGATAAACACTCAACCGCATTTGTGGACTTTTTAGTTTTTGGTGATTATGAATTTCAATATGAACCTAAGCTTGTCTTTCTTGTAGGTAAATCCTAGCAGTGGTGAAGATGGGCGATTACAGGTGACGTGGTGAGTCCACATTTCACTTCATAGGAAACCACCAAACTGCTTCCTCCGAGATGAACGCTTTGCGTCCTCAATAGCGGTGTATGATGTTTGTACTGTTTCTACTGATACTGTCAAAACTTTTCAAGATTAGCCTTTCTAGTGAGTCTGTCATGGTTTCTCAAAATGAGTTAATTTTTTAGTTCTGCAGTGATCAGTGGTGCTGAGTGTCTTTTCATATTTTTATTTGCCATCATAATCGGTATATCTTCTTTGATAAAATATTTATTCAAATATTGCCTGTTTTTAAATTGGGTTATTTTCTTATTTAGTTGAGAGTTTCTTACATATTTTCAAAATGAGTCCTTTATCAGATATGTGTTTTATGAATCTTTTGTCCTCGTTGGTATCATTTTATCATTCTTTCAATAGTGCATCTGAAAGAGCAGACGGTTTTATATTTAATGAAGTCAAACGTATTTTTTATGTTTTGGCATCATAAATGAGAAGCCTTTGTCTAGACCAAGGTCAAAAAGGAATTTCTTCTTATGTTTCCTTCTAGGAGTTTTATAATTCCACATTTTATATTTAAATCTATTACCTATCTAGAGATTTTATATGCTGTAAGATAAGAGTCGAGCTACATTTTTCTCCTGTGAAGTCCAATTGTTCTAAAACCAATTGTTGAGGGGACATCGTTTATATTTTGAATCACATGTGCAACTTTGGCAGAAATCAATGCATCACTTATATGTGAGTCACTTCTGAGTCTGCTGTGTTCCACTGCCCGACCGGTGCAGTATTTTTCAGATAATGCTGTGTCTTAATTAGCACCGCCACACGGGAAGTCTCAAGGCCAGACACTGCGAGGGCTCGTGCTTTCCATCTTTTTTAAAACTTGCTCTGACTCTTTCATTTTCTCAGTCTTTTAATATAAATTTTAAGCCTAGCTTTGCCGCAAGTTTAGGAAATGTTTGCCATTATACTGTAACTGTGCTGAGCCTGTGATCTTGTGCAAGAGAATCAGCTGCTCAACCTAAAAACATGGCATTTAACAGCCATTTATTTTTTCATTAACATTTTGTAGCTTTCCATTTGCAGAAACTACTCACTTTTTTTTTTTAGCTGTAAACCTAAGACTTCCATAATCCTTATTAGAGTAACAGGGATTTTTTTGTTTGTTTAATTTCAACTTCCAATGTTCACTTTTTGGAATAAAGAAAAACTTTTGATTTTTGCATATAACCTTGTATATGACCTTGATTGTTACATATGCTGTGACCAAGTTAAGGGCATTCATAATCAGTAGCTGGTAGAGATTCTTACTGATTTGCCACCAATCACCGTGTGGTCTGGGAAGTTTTTCCTTCTTTTCTTTATTGTCACTATTTCTCCTTTTCTTCTGGATTTTTGAGGTGTTCATTGTTTTGACTTTAAGGTCAATGTTCATTATTCAAGATGTGTCTTTTCCTAGCTGTCTATGTTTTTATCATGCCAGAATTTTTTATTTCACTCAGATGTACAAATAGCTATTCCCTTTCAATATGACAAATGACGAGTATTCATTGTTGAAACAACCTGTACTCCAGTGGGTAGCCCAATTGGTCACGATGTATTAGCATGTAATATTTTCATAAACTCTAATGGCTACTATTTTGATTATGAGGTACGTGGAGGTCAGTGTCCATTCCGATGCTCTGCTCTATCTTGCTGAGTCTTCCACATTTATTGGAAAGACAGTAGGATCTTGAGGCTGTCCAGTGGATGTTAAATAAGTATTGATTTTCACTGAGTTAGCTGATTGTATTTCTCAGGTCTTCTGAACTGTCACTGCTTTTTGTTCTACTTTTTCTATTAATTGTTGAAAGAGGTATAGTATCAAACTGGCTGCTATTACCCTGGGCACTTGTATTCCTCTTAGTGGTCTTTGCATTTCTGCTGCTGCCCGAGCCAGAGCCCATGAGTGCCAGAGCACAGCAGGAAGTTTCCAAGAGACCAGTGAAAACACCACCCGGAGATAGTTCCTGTGAGAGGCACAGTTTATTAACAGGCAATAACCGGGAAGCATAGGATTAATTATGACTTACTGAGGTGAATCCACAGGAAGCCAGTATGGACCCAACACCACCTCAGAAAGAGTCTTTGGGACGGGCGCGTGGGTCAACAGCACCACCCTGCAAGTCCATGAGAGACAAGGGCCCCTCCACGGTGTCACCCCGACCGTCAGTGGCAGCCAGGTGGACGGGTCGGTCGCTCAGCAGCTAATCAGGGAGCGGGTTCTAGAAGTTGAACACAGAGCAGTGACATCACCGGTTGTCTTTGTTCCGCTGCATACCCAGCATTCCAAGGAATAGCTGGCTACATCACAGGCAGGGAGGCGGCTAACTCAGACCGTATGCGTTGCCCAGTTCCCAGCGTCTCTCCCAACGCTGACCCAGATAATCCGCTCTCCATCTGCCTAAAATGCCCCTTTGCCTAAGTAAAAGTCTTAGGAATGGGGAAAAAAACACACTTAAAAGCAAACCTTTCACCGTCATTTGTCTCTGGGGAAGAGCCAGAAGTCTCACAGTGCCAGATCCAGTCAATGAGGCAGACGAGGTGACGGCATCATGTTTTATTTATCACAAATTGTCACAAACATGTTGAATCCATTCGGGAACCAGGGCAGCTAGGACAGCACAGCTAAAGACACGAAGGAAGAGAGCCTCCAGGAGTGCTTCACACAGGGCAGGAGCGATGGGCCGAGTGTGCTCAAAGGGAAGGTGGTGTTTTGAGGGGATTCTAGCAAGTCCCCCGCTGTAGCAACGTAACAACCTCCTTTATTTAAGCACGTACAGCATTTGTTGGTCAGCCCTTACATCGCATCTACTTCCCTGCCACGTTAACTATAACTATTTTCAATGTTTAAAAATAATTCCCACATGCCGGATGTGGTGGCTCACACCTGTCATCCCAGCACTCGGGAGGCAGAGGCAGGAGGATCGCTGAGTTCGCGGCGGCTTGCCTGGGCACCCTAGTGAGCTCAGGGCCAGCCTGAACTACAAAGCGAGACCTGTCTCAAAAAGAGAAAAAATAATAATAATTCCCACACCTAAGTCAAATCTCAGTCTGATTCTGTCGGCAGATCTATCTCCTTGCAGTGCGCTGGGGTTTTGGTGTTGCTTTTTCCCACGTCTCGTTATTCTGGGCTGAAAACTGGGCGTGGTCTGCGTGGGCAGCAGAGACGGAAGCAGAGTTGTCTGTGTTACAGGAAAGCTCGTGTCCTTGGCTACCGGGTCACGTAGACTCGGCCTCCCCTGAGCTGGCGTTGGGCTGGGCCCGCCCAGCGTGGGGCCTGGTTTGTCCCAAGATTTTCCACAATATTCCGTCCCCACCACTCCTGAGACGCTTCCTGTGGCCCTCAGTGACGCCTTACTGCACACCAAGCAGCGGGGGTCTTGTTATTCAACCTTCCAGCCTCCAGAATTGTTGGGATATAGGTATATTTTTGTTTACACCAACCAGTCCATCGTATCTGTTATAGAAGCCCAAACTTACCGTATCCTTGGCGTTAGAAAAATCTCATGCTGTGTGTCTAGGGTGACGTTTTTCGCCACTGCTCTGGGGGTGAGAGTTTGCTTCTCCAGAAATTTTTTCTCTTGTTTTTTTCTCCCTTTTTCCTCCTTTTCACTCTCTTTTGTTTCTTCCTTTCTCGATTCCTTTATCTCCTCCTCCTTTCCCTTCTTTCTCTGTTCCTTCCTTCCTTCTCTTTTTTCTTAGAAATTAGATCAGTCCTTGCTTGAGGCTGGCTGCACCGGCTGCAGGACCCACTGACAGTGTCAACAGAGAGAAGCCCAACCTCTCTAAGCCTCCTCGGTCCCGTCTCTACTACTGGGTCAGGCAGGTACCTGTAAAAAATTTAACATATTTCCCCACACAGGGAGCACTTGTATTATCAGTGCATCATAAACACTGATTATATTGTGCTAACTGCACAATTCGTCTATTTCTAACCCTTCGTGGTTTTTGCCACAACTAGGTATTATTTTTAACACCCATTATTGTTTACACAAGGCAGGGCTTTTGTGTTTATGACATGCTTTTCACCAGCGCAGGCCTACGTCTGTGGGCCTACGTCTGTTTTCCCCAAAATGGAAAATAACACGACATTTGCGCAAATGGCCCTTAAACCTCATAAAGGGTTTAGCTATTTCACAGTCAGGGGAGCAGAACCCCCATAATGACGGCACCCACAGCCGAAGCTCCCCACCTACAACGAACCGCCACTCGCACACCTGACTACCACGTCGAAGTGGGGACAGAAAGTGAGATTTTAAAATACACTTATATCTCAATTATTACTCAAAGCTGAAGCCTGCATCGAATGTCAAGTTCCACGGCAAATCTAAATGTCTGCCCGATTGTCCTAGAGGGTTTGATTTGCGTTTCGAATAACAGATGATATGATTGTAAAATGTTCTCCGAGCTCCCCCTGGACCTAGAGGAACTTGCCTTCACCGTGGGTGGCGGTGGGACCGTGTCCACCGCGGCTTCTCTTCTCGCCCAGGTGGATGCCAGCCTGGCCACACAGCCTCGGATTCAGGGCAGATGCGCAGGACTCAGGCCCCGCCCGCACCCTCACCTTCCGTGCGGGAAAACCGCCCAGAGCGCACAGGGTCTTTCCTCCAGCGTGTGCTGCTGAGCACACGGGACACTGTGCACACACGCGCACAGACACACTGACAAACACAACCCTCCTCGTGGTCGGCACAGCTCCGAGCCCGTGCCCACACAAGTTCTCCAGAAGGGACAGACAGCCCCCCCCCCCTCGGAAGGTCAGGACGCTGACGTCATCCAGTCTGCTCAAGGGCGCGAGGACAGCCGGTGTCTCCTGTCCGCGAGAGGCGGGAAAGGGCTGAAGTTTCCAAGGCCTTTTGAGACTATCTGCAAACACTCTTAAGTATACACTAAACCACTTTTATGAACGCGTCCAATTTCCAGGTCCACGAGCAACCAAGACTAAATGCACAGGATATTTATTGCCGCATGACTTTAAGGAAAACGTAGCTGAGACGGACGACAGCACGAAGCAGCGTGGGCCGAGCAGCAGAGGTGATGGCCTCACCTGCATCAGGGCAGCAGTCTCGTTCCCCGCGTAACAGACCCGCACGGAGCTGCCCAGGAGCCAGGAGGAGCCTGTCACCAGAGCTACTGCTCACCCGAACAAGACCTGGTGGTGGCTCCTCTCGGCGCCTGCCTCCCAGGGGAGGAAGAGGACAACACGCGGCCAGCCAAGGCGCAGGCAGGTCACTCCAGACGGGGGCGCACGCCCCGGCGGGGCCCGCGAGTGACGGGGCAGACAGCGACCGTGAGCACAGGCTGCCTACAGGACGCTCAGAGATCAGACGTCAGAGGGAGCCTGGGGCTGAGAACGAGTCACTCCGCCCGAGACCTGGGGAGATGGGTTCAGGTGCAGAGACACACGACGGGTGCCAGGGCCCTGAGGCAGGGGAGACGGAGAAGGATTGGGGTGGCCGGAGCGCAGAAGCAGAGACTGCGGCGGCCAGTCTACAGGCCACGGGCAGTAATGACGCAGATCGTAACACAGGCGTGTGGAGGCATTCGACTTGTGGTTTCCAAACTGGATCATCAGCTCAGGGAAAGCACCACCCACATCCGGGACTCAGAGTTAGCCCTGATAATACCCCCAAGGCTGCTGTGCGGAAAGGGCCATCCATCTGCAGGGCCCAGGAGCGGTCCAGCCACCGCTGGGGAGGACCCCATAGCAGTAGAAGAGAGTCCTGGGTATGGGGCACACTCCACGCACGGATGCCCCCCCAAGCCAGCTGTGGGTCCAGAAAGCTCTAAAAACACAGTCCTGGAAAAAGGTGGCAGAGCTTAGCTCCACATGGTTGGAAGACACAGGTGGAAGACTCGACCCTTAGCCTCCTCTGGCCTTTAAAACATCCCTGAGATATGTTTTTCTAAATGTCACCTGTATCGGGCTGAAACTCTCCAGATCTGATAAACCTTCCATTGGCCTTTATTGGCCTTTCACTTAAAAATCCTCAGGGCCCGAGGCCGACGTGATTATGCCATTTTATGCATGACCTTTTGTTTGTATCGCACTATTTTCTCCTTTTAAATATTGTGATCCTGGTGAGCTAATTTCTTCCTAATCTGCAAAAGCCATCAGAGAGGAGGGGTCTCTGAGACCGGGATCCTGGAAGACCCAGCTGAGCCCTTCTTTACACCCACGAATGCCTTTGCTTCTCTCTGTCCTGCACCTCTGCTCCAACACCTCCAGCCCAGAATTAATTTTTTTTAATTAATTTTCTTCAGGGATAGAACCTTTTTAGCCAGTTAGAATGTGGAGATTTTGACTTCATAGGGAGGTTAATGTAGAATTTTAAATTTTATTGTCCAAAATCACCTAATTTTAAGTCAACTACTGTCCTTTTCTGTTTGCATTTACCTCTTCATTGCTCTCAAGGATACACCCAGACAAATTTTCAACATACAGCAGTTGTGCTCTGACCTCATGAACCCACATGGAGACCCAATTCTCTGCCAAGGTGCTGAGGCACAGGGATTAAAATGAGCATGCGGGCCGGGCTGGACGGGCTCTCAAGCCCGGGGCAGGGATGGAGCCTTCGGAACGAGCGGTCTCCCTAGGAAAACCCACCACGCCACTGCCTTCCAGGGTGGTAGCCCCGTTCCGGGAAGGAGGAAACACACTCAGGTCCCTTCCGGGTCCATGGACGTGACGTGCGCGTGGACAGGGACGTGTGGGAGTCTGAAGGAGTGGGACCCCAGAGGCTGAGAAGGACACAAACAAGAACCTTAGTGTGAGGCCGCCACAGCGTGGACCTGAGAAGTCCCCGCGAAGGTTGGAGCCCGGTTCCAAGACTGGCACTGGGGGGGGGGGGGCACCTGTAAGAGGCGGGGCCTGAGGGAGGGCTGAGCTCACTGGGGGCGTGGCCTTGGGGGGCGTCGCTTCCTCTTCCTCTGCTTCCCAGTTGCCGTGATCTGTCGCTGCGCCTCAGGCCCAGAAGTTCCGAGACCAGAAGCCAACATAGACCTTTGGTCTTTTAAGTTGGTTGTGTTGGGTATTTTTTCCCATTAGGTTTATTGGTATACTTTAGGGGTGGATTATGATCACATTCACTGCTGGGAATTCGACCTGCACTTGGTATACGCTGGTTCTTTCCATCCCCACCCCTCCACCTCTCCCTATTTACAAAAAGTTTGTTAGTGTTTTTTCTTTCTTTTCTGTGAAAAAAATTTTAGCACCTCATTCTCAAACCAAGGTCACTCTCCAGCCTGTACAGAGCACTTTAAAAGTCAGACTACCGGTGCACACACGAACGTCTGAAATGAACACACATTTCTCAGGCAGAGAGGTAAAAACGGCAGCTAAATAGATGGAAAAAAAATGTTCAACATCCCTGATCAGGCGAGAGATAGCAATGGAGACAGCTCCATTGTCCACCTCCCTCGGACAGAAGGGCTGCTCTCCAGAAATCAGCCAACCCCACGCGTCCGCGGGGCTGCGGGGAGCGGGGCGCCTTCTCCGCGGCGGCGGGAGAGCGCGCAATCTGCGGCGACCGCTTCGGGGTCTCCTCCCGGAACGAGGGGCCGCGGAGCTCGCCGTGTTTCAACATTCGTCTACGATTGGTTCACGGTGAGTCCAAAGGAGCCACGGCCCCTCTCCGGTACGAGCTGCAGGGCGGACGGGCACACGCCCGCTGCCACGGTCCCCTCCGGGCTGCGCCAGGAGCCCGGAGTCCGTGAGTCCCTCGCGCGGACAGCCGCTGCACATCCTCGCGGGGCGCCGTTCCGCGGCCCACATCAGAGCTTTTCAGACTTCGGCCAACCTCGCGGAAGGATTCGACATCGAAACGGAGAAGGTTTTTCTTCTGTCTTTTCCAGAGATAAAGATGGCATCACACGCAGGGTTCCTCGGCTGGGGCTGAAATTTCCATCCGTGCGGCTCAATCTGAGCGCTGAGCGCGCGGGCAGCGACTCGCCAGGCCCTGCGCTCCCGTCTCCTCCGGAAAATCGAGCGCTCCGCGCCCTGCACAGCGAAGCGCGGGTGCCCTGAGGGTCATCCCGGGCCGGACCTCACCACCTCCCACCTCAGAGGCTCACGGCGACGCCCTCCCTGTGCCCGATTGTCTCGCTGCCTCTGAAATGGCGTTTTGGGATCCACAACGCAAAATTAAGACTCCGCTGACGAGTCAAATAGTAACATCGCTCAGAGGGAAACAGCCACCGGGCCCCTCTCGTGACTCCTTCGCACCTGAGTTCTTAGTCCTTCTCCGATGTCGGCCCTCAGCTTCCCTCTTCCATTCGCAAGATGGCGCAGGGAAAACGCACCAGAGTAAGATGTCCAGCCTTTGTCTGTGGCCCAAGCAAACACAGAAGACAGGTTTCCGCGTTCGTGAGCGCCCCCTCGGGACGAGGAGGAGGCGTGCAGAGGAGGGAAGCCGCAGGCACGTCCCCGACGCCCCCGGGGTGACCCTCCTGGGCCCTCCGCTGACCGCACGGCTCGCCCTGCGCCCTCCGCACCGCCGGCTGCCACGGCGCTGCTAAACGAAGCCTTTCGAGTCTCCCTCCCTCCTGTGCGCGGTTCCCCGAGGGGGGAAGGAGACACCGCCCTCCCCGTCGCGCTTCTTCCGTTGCCCTGAGGAGCTGCGCGTCTGTTTCCCGGAGCACGTTACCGCGACACCCGGCACAGCGGTGCGCACACGGGCACCCCGCACCGCCGCCGCAGCGCCCAGCAGGCCTGTCCTCCGGGCCCGCGTGGAGGCGGAGCTGGGGCCGCGCCCGCCGCGCCCTCTGTCCGGACACGCCCTCCTCTCGCACGGTGCCCACCTCGGTGCCCTCTTCAGGCTTGCCCTCCACACTCGCCCCTGACCTGGGACCCGCGCGCCCCTCGTGAGGTCTAACCCAGGCTCAAAGACAGCAGCGCCGTTCCCGCCATGCCCTCCTGGCCCTTCTGTCATCGGGAGCCCCGGACCCGAACACGGAACCCCCAGAAGCACCGGAGCAGACTCGGGGCCTCTCCCGGAGCTCCTGGCGCCGAGTGGGGGAAGGGCGCGTCTGCGGGTCCCTCGTTTCCTCCAGGAGGACGCAGCGCAGTGCGCGCACCGAGGGGCATTTGAAAGCTGTGCTACAGGAGCAGGAAACGAGCGGGAGCGGGAGCGCGCCTGGGCCTCAGCCGGCGGACGGGGCCTCGCCGCGAAGCTGACGGCCGAGCAAACCCTTGACCTTCTGGACGAGCGTGTCGTCTCGCGGCCGCGGACGAAGGCCTGGCGTGGTCGGGACGAGCCCGGAGCCGGCGGGTCGCCGCGGTCCGGTGGAAGAGCAGACGGAGGAAGGCGGCGCCGCGGGGCGCTGTAGGGTTCCCGGGCCCCGACACCAAGGTCAGCACCTCGGTTCTACTTGGGGTGACGTGGGAGGCCCGGGGGCTGCGCGCAGAGGAGAGGCACGAGGAGGCCCCGCTGGCTTCGCAACACAGTGATGAGGGCCGCGGGCGTGTGCGTGTGCGTGTGCGTGTGCGTGTGTGGACCCGGGCATGAGAAAAATGAAAAACGTTGCGCAGCCTGGGAGCCAAAGCACGATGCCTCTTCCCAGCACCGAGAAGCCTTCGGCCCCACCCTGCCTCGTGCGCTCGGCGAGGCCCCGCGTGATCCGAGCCCAGCTCAGCCCCCCCCCCCGCCCTCCCCGCGCCCCGTCCCCGGCTGCTCGCTGGATGGAGCGACGCTCGGCCTCCGGGAGGGGGCGCTCTGCCCACCCGAAACCCTCTGCGGCCCGCAGAGCCGCGTCCCCGACTGCCACTGAGAGGAAGCGGGTCGGGAGAGACGCCGTGCTCCGGCTGCCTCGGGCGGCACCTGCGGGCAGCTGCCAGCACACGGGCTGCGCCCACCGAGCCACCGCCCTCCCGCCATCCATCAACCCGGCAGCGAGACCGGCGCCGCAGGAGCGGGCAGCGCGGAGGGTGACGGGCGCCGGGGACCCCTTTCCAGACGCCCGGGCGGGAGCGCGGCCCGCTCGTGTGACAGAAGCTGCTCCTCGGCCGGAGATGCGTCACGAGCAGAGTGAAGGGGCCGATCCCCGTCCTGCCCCGTCCCGCCCGCGAGGTGAGAGTCAGCGCGAGAGAGTGAGCGCCCGGCTCCGTGCGCGGCCGGGAGGGTGGCTGTAACGCGGCGCCGCCTGCACAGCGAGACCCCGAGGGCCGGGGCCGGGGGGCGTCCTGCGCTCCGGGCTCCCAGCCCCGGGAGGAGCCGCGCTCGCCGCCCCCACGGCCACCGGGCTTCGTCCTCCGCGAGGCGGGAGGGGAGCTGCCTCTGCGGCCTGCGCTGCCCGGGGGCGTGGACAGAGGAGCGGGCACCTCGGGCCCAAGTTAAGGGAGACCAGGACAGACAGACAGACAGCAACAGGACGCCGCGTGTTTCCTGCGAGACAGAGGCCCAGCTGTCCAGAGGCAGCTCCGCACCTCGCGGGGCTTTGCCCTGGATTTCGGCCCCGGGGGGTGAACCCGGACCTCGCGCGTGCCGGGCTACGCTGCCCAGGGGAGGACAGTCTTGATCCTGGACTAAAAACGATACAGCGGAGTGTCACACATATACCGTCCCTGGACAGAGAGAGAGGGCGGCAACATGTTAAAGCTGCTAAGTTTACACATCATTCTGAAGTTCTTTCTACTTTCCTCACAACTTTTATATAAACTTTAAAGTTCTGGGGATAAAATCAGCAATCCAGGTTTTAGAAATAATCGTTTTCTGACATTGAATATCTGATTTACTCCGAAAGCACAAACAGCTCCAGAGGTTACTGTATCAGCCTGGCACTGCCAGTCTGCATGAAGCCATGGGCCTGCGCGCTCACACCAGCACCAGGCCGCCTGATTTGCCTCGCCCAGCTCTACCGAATTAGCACTTACGCCCTACGAGCAGCGCCCCTCCCCTGGGAGCGATGGCGGTGGGGGCTAAAACTCACTAAACACAATGAGCTGGGGGCTTTAAAAGGATACTTGTGTGAGTCACATCTCAATAAATCGAAAATTGAGATGCACTTAAGGGTGAGCCACAAATATTTTAAATCATCGCAATTTGTCCTGAAAATCGTGACAGCACCTCTCCTGTCAGTTTCTTAACTTGCAGTACATCTTAGATGCTAAAGATGAGAGGGATCATAGGGCTGGAACTCTCTAAGGAAAACCGACTGTCGCTCAGGGTTCTGAACACGAACTCCAGTCCAGTGGAGTGAACACCGGTCCCCTGCCAGCATTTTGCCTTATTTTTCCCATTATTAAACTTAGCCAAGAGCTACACTTGGCTTCCCTATGCCGTGGAAGAACTTGGACACTCAAATGCTTATTTCATCATTAGAAAACCGAGGCCGCACCAGCGACAGATTGTCCACAGCATCCGGCTCTGAGGCGACAGGAGCCAGCTAATGCTCAGAGCACATCAGTCACCGTGGTGCCCCTCAAGCTATTGTCCTTGTCACCCTGTAGCCTTGAAGAAACCCTCGGCTGCTGCTGGACCGAGGCCCCGATGTGCGCCGACCCAAGTGATAAGTCCCTTGTGAGATTTCTGCGAGCTCTGGCTGCACGCTGGACTTGCCCAGAAGTTTTCGACGGCACCGCCGACTAGGTCTCTCTCAGAACAACTGCATCCAGATCTTTGGGGGTGAATCTGGGGCATGATTATTTTTAAAGCAAAGTTCCCAAGATTATTGGTTCCGTTATGCCACCAGGTGTGAGAAATGCTAATGAGACCAACACCAAAGTTAACAGAAAACACGTTGGCGCAAAGCTGACACAGATGCCAGCCACCGTGGCGCTGTTGTTCATGGCAGCCACGCTCACAGATGCCATCTGCAAGGATGCAGAGGAGAACCGCGGCGAGACAAAGCTAGGAGACGGGGCCGCCGGCCTCAGGAAGAAGGGGCTCCTTCTCCGTCCCCCGGTGTCATCTCTGTGTGTCACCTTCGGCAAAGATGCTGCCATTCACAAGGTGCCACCTTTTCCTAGGTGCCACGCCGCCGTGGCTGAGCCATCTGGCTGAGCCCAGGGGAACCCGAGGGTGCATCGTGGGTGTACTTAGCCCACCCCGGGCGCATATTCCCAGGGCGCTTCCCGTGTGCTGGGATCAAGGCACCAATTGTGTATTTTATTCTGGTAGCTTTGTCCTTCTTGCTCAAGAGTGGCCTTAACCCTCGCAAGAAAACCTCTGCACAGAACCATCAAATAACTCTAAAGCAATGTCTGAAATCTCCACCGTGAATGTTATTTCTGAGGACTTGCTTAATCTGAATGGATCTACGCTTCTGTGGGCAAACTTATTTAAATGTGCCTTGATATTTATCTCCATCCTGCCATCCAGCTCGGGGTGAGACCTGGGGCCCTGCCACTTTTATTCAGCTTTTCCTCTGTAAACTGTGTCTGTCTTCGTCATGTTCCTGTGTGTGTGTGTGCATGTACATGTGTGTGTGTGCACGTGTGTGCTTGCCTTCTTTGAATTACACTAAAGAAATGTGTCTTCTTTTATATGCCACGGAATATTTTTGCTAAGACAGTAGGTGTTAGGCATTCTTACCACACACAAGCAAGAAGTGAGGTGAAGAACGTGTTGATTTGTTTGACCCCCATAACTACTTCCCTGAGTGTGAGCAGATCGAGCCTTTACGTGGCAGTACTTCCGTTTAGGACCGTAATTCATCGCACAATGCTGGGGGAGATGGCCATGGTCATGTTCTTCACCTGAGGCAGAGTTCGCAAACAGAAGCAAAAGTTTGCTGAATGTTTCTGTTTACAAAGCACATTGTCCATGAACAGAAAGCATTCCTGCATCTTACATCTTAAACATATATATAATAAAAAACATTCTAAGGAGATTGTTGGAGGTCTTGGTATTTTCATAACATGCTAGCACTTTTAAAATTTCTTTCAAAGAAACACTTGCAAGTCAAATTCATTTAAACTCTCACAGGTAAAAATGTGCTTGTAATAGGTAAATCTCAGAAACACTCAAATGCCCATCGACTGACGAATGGATTAAAAAGGCATTCCCTCACTCAGGGAACAGATGCTCAGAGAGTTGAGCGACAGCCTCACACGCCTCGGAGTCCCTACTGCTAAGAAGCACCCAGGTCATCCCTGCAAGGTCAACACACCACAAAGTCCTCCATACAATAGGGGCAGGAAGACTTCCGTCCCCTCAGGCCCTGAGGCCAGGCTTTCACAGAGCCAGTGCCCAGCTGAAATTTCTGAAAGCGATGAATGGGGACAGTCTTTGTACAACTAAACAGGGATGGGAACTGCCTGCTCTCAGCCAGAGGCTGTCAGGTCACACAGCCCTGCTCTCAGGAAGCCAACTACAGGCCCTGGCTAGGGTCATTTTCAGAATGAGTCACTGGCAACGCGCTTTGCCTTCGGAAACACCCCGTTGCCACACACAGACAGCCAAATTGACGTGAGCCAGGCAGCCCGCCTCCCTGCAGAGGTGTACATAGGACTTTCTCAGTGGCTTACCCTGTGGGCCCGATTCCTCTTTCCCGCTCATGAGAATGTGAGTTATTTTATTTTGCTTGGCACCAAATTTAGAGTTTTAATCTGTAATCCATAGCTAGGCCTATTACCTGTGTCATAAATTCCTCATAATTAATTTTATAGCGTATCATGGTAAAATGCAGTGCGGGGTTGTGCGTGCATATGTGAAACAGGTCTTTATTTTCTGACAACACAAGAAACGGCAGAAGTTGCACTTGCAGTACGCATGACGGAACTTAGCCCAATTTCGGTGCTTCTTTGTCAAACTCGTCAGGCAGTCCACGCCCCCTTCCGCAGCAGTCTCCTGCCTCCCCTCCTTCAGCCTCGCAGGCAGCCGGCAGTCCACACTCTTCCGGTCCACACCCTTCCGGTCACGCCCTTCCGGTCCACGCCCTTCCGTCCCCGCCCTCCCGGTCCTCGCCCTTCCGGTCTACGCCCTTCCGTCCCCACCCTCCCGGTCCCCGCCCTCCCGGTCCTCGCCCTTCCGGTCTACGCCCTTCCGTCCCACCCTCCCGGTCCCCGCCCTTCCGGTCCCCACCCTCCCCTCGGGACGGCTCCATCTGAGAGCCGGGCGTGGGGCAGGGCGGCCTGGCTGGGCCGCGGGAAAGCGGTGCACGCCCACTGCACATGCACAGACGCCCGGGGAGGGTGAGTGGCCCTCGAGGGTCGGGGCTGCGACGGAGGGACGGCTCCTCGTCATCCCGGCGGGAAGGGCAGACCGCCCGCTGCAAGGGGACACGGCAGCCTGGCGCACCGCTGTCCTGGCACCTAGCCGGGGCTCCGGCTGGACGTGGCCCCATGGGTGACTCCGCACGTGAACTTGGCTTCCGTTAGCCGATTCATCCGACCGCGTCCTGTGTGGCCGTGAATTATTTTGTGCCTCTTGTGACCCCTGTACTTTCGGGAACTGGATGAAGGTGGCGGGAAGCTCTGTTCATTTATGGGCCCCATTCTGTCAAGATGCTTCAGGGACAAGAAAATCAAACTGAAGGCCCTTCTCACTTGATAGCTGTAAATTTATATGTCATGGTGATCGCTCTTTCCCTTCATCTTCTTGCACATGTGTGTGTGTGTGTGTGTGTGTGACACAGCACTTGCTGTAACTAAATTGCATTTCAAGAGTGAAGCTATAAATGTAAGGCTCTGCCCTGGCCCATTACACCGACTCAGCTTGATGGTTTCTGAGCCCACGAGGAGGAGCCATAGGCAGCCAATCAGTAGCAAAGCGAGGGGTAGTTTCTGTGCTACGGACTGAACTGATGCGTAACGAGCTGCTGACCACACCACCAGCAAGGCCAGCACTGAAAACACAGAACAAAGAGGCGCCAGGACCCCTTCAGCTTCCACTGAAACCAGGGAACTGAAGCAGCCGCCCAAGTAATGCCCATCTCTCCAAAGACCAGCGCTGTCTGTGGAAGCGGAATGAAGAGGGCTGGACACGATGGTCACTTCTTGTTTATTTGCATCTGCTTCTGCCCACCAAATGAGCTTCTCTTTCCTAGCAACACTTCATATATTTAAATTAAAATCACTTAGTTCTGCATTGGCTGTGGCCCATTCTGGTGGCCACATAAGCCAAGTCAGACCAATTAGCCAGCAGTTTTTGGACAGAGGAGCAAAAAAGCTGAAAAAGCTTATGGTGCACTTCATGTGAAAGATGGCTTGTCTCCTGCTCTCTGCGTCCGACCAGGCGCTGCAGGCTGCTAATCCCAGGCAGTCTGAGCTCCTCACAACTTCCAGGAAAGGTCCGTTCTCCCTCTGAGTCCCCTTGGGCTCGGATGAGTCTGGTTAATTTATTTTTGCCACCGAAGAATTCTACTCCTTGAGCCCACTTATTTTTTTTTAATGTTTCAACACAATATATCTACTGAGTGCCAATTAAGTGTTCAGAGTTTATCTGGAAATTCTGAAAGGTCTTTGGCATCCCCCAGCCTCAGAACATCAAGAAACCCCAGATAGTCAATGGACACAGTAGGAGGTTTTCAGTAAATAAAAAGAGGTAAGAGAGAATTTTTGCACCTCGGCGTACACTTAGACTTTGAAGCAAAATCAGAATTACTTTCGTGTCACGTGCACACCCACATGCTCGCGTACGCACGTGGACACAGACTGTCCCACCAGCACTTTGGCTCTGGACAAAGCGTGTTGCGAGCAGATTGGCAGGGTGGGCAGAGATCCCTGCCTGGGGCCCAGCCGTCCGCCCCACGCCACGTCCCCGGCAGCCCACGTCCCAGCATCTCCACAGGTCCTGGGCCGGACAGACCCAGGGGACGTCAGCTGACGTGGCCGTGCCACCCGTGCACCTGGGGCGGGCGATGTCCCCTGCACGTGCTCACCCCTCCCTGGGCGTTTCCTCGTGGGTCATCGCACCCACGTAGGAGCCGTGTGCTGAGGTTGCCAGAGCTACACACGGAGCTGGTCCCACCCGAGAAGAGGGTCACACGAAGGCTCAGAGCAGTCAGCAGAGGTTTCCAGTGCTGTAGCGCACACGCACACGCGCGCACACACGTACAAACGCACACACACACACACACTGGAAAATTCTACATTTTCAGGACTCTCTGTATGGATATTGCGTAGAAATATACTCAGCTACTCACTCAGCGAGTGTTTATTGAAGTCTCTCCACTTTCCAAGAATTCTGCCAAGACCTGTGGGTGAAATTCAAGCCAAGTCTAGTTTCCAATACCCTAGAATATACGATTTAAAATATATAATCAAGTAATAATATGATTTCCCACTTATGTAGCACATTCATAATTGAAGTCATTCTCACATTTGTTAACTCCTGTGATTCCTGCCTCATTCTTTTTGCAGAGATAAGGCAAAGAAGAGAACCAGGGCTTCCCCACGGCCAGACAGCGAGGCAGGGGCCACTCCCGACTCGGGTGGAGCCGCGGCCTGGGCGACGACGTGATTCCCGCCGCCCTCGGCGCCTGCGCAGGGCGGGTCTGGGGAGGCGGAGAGCCTGGGCCGGAGGGTGGTCGGCACCTCGGAGAGCTCCGCCCCCGCGGACTATCCCGCCCCAAAGGGTAACAGTGCTGAGACTCGCAGACCTTTGCCCGGAGCTCCCAGGGTTTTTCAGGAGAGCCTCAGATTTTTCAGCAGCAGCCAGGGAAGCCGGGGACAGTAGGGAAACTTCACAATTCTGAAAAAGGACATGCGTGAAAATGGGAATTGACTGTGTCATATATTGGTACCAATTCCCCAATGTTTTGTGTGATTGTGAGATGTATATAAATTGTACCAATAAAGAATTCAATAAAAAAAATTCTGAAAGAGGAAAAAAATTCCAACCCATCATGCATTGTTGGTGGTGAAGAAAGGCCCCCTCAGGAAAGGTGCTTTCTAGGAACGAGCGGATCAGAGGATGCTGGGAGAGCGGTCCTGAGGGAGACCAGGCTTCCGCACACACTCATAGGAGGCCGGACGAGTGGGGAAATGTCAGTGCCAGAGTTACTTAAAAACAAAGTAAAACATGTTTCAGCATCCAAATTTGTAACAACTGTGCCAGACCTAGTCTAGACAATACTTAGCCCTTGGCGATGGATCACAGAAGGGGTCTATGTTTAGGTACATCGAAAAGAGGAAATCAAAGCTTTCTGGGGACCCCGAATTCTCACGTCAATAGGAGGAAGTCAACAAGGACACACGAGGAACTACCTATGCAAAACTATTACCTAGAATTAATAGATAAATGCACCCCAAAACCATAATAGTTTTAAGAGGCACCCTCTAGCTCAGGAGGACTGAACAAATCGTGATTATTTGATCTTCGTTTTGATTTGATTTATAAGAAGTCTGATTGCAATATTTAAATCTTACACTTTGTACAAAGCATAACTGACTTATAAAAGCGCAGTGAATTTTAATAACTTTTCTATGTAGTTTTGCTCCTAAGTGTCTGGTTTCTTCACTTAAAAGGTAAAACTATCTTGTCACCCACTGAAGCCATTGGGCTCCTCTTCCAATGGCCTGGCACTGTGTAGTACAGTTCATCTCTAGGCATAGTTACCACGTACTGCAAACTCCTTCAAAGATAGACTCTCATGGTATTTACATAAATCATAGTCTGTCCTCAGAGAACACACAAGATCACTAGAGTAAACGTTTAGAAGTCATAACAATTAAATGAGTTTGGCCATTTAATAAATTTTTTCATAATGTTTTTCACAGTTTCCTATCAGCTAATTTGGGGAATTGTCTTCCCGTCAATTATGGCTTACATAGTATGATTTTTTTTATTGCTCTGTAAAATAATATTGTCTTCCCACCCATGCAGTTTTGGTTGCACCGTGCACGGGGGATGTGATTACTGATCAAGTCAGTTAACACAGACTTGACGGTGAGCAGCACAAAGCATGCTGGAGGCCTCGGAGGAGGATGAGAGGAGGGGGAGGAGGGCGGGAGGAGG